>JASDQU010305761.1:54115-72624 GCA_032191745.1 Picea mariana | reverse complement strand
TACTTTTTTCGCCTTCTAAATATAAGCATCTTAAAAAAACCTTTTTATAACCTTTCCTTTCAAATTAATAATGATGTCTTCCACCATTTTAATTATGTTTTTAAACTATAATTTCGATTGAATGTATATATAATCAATATATATCCCCTTTTCTTTTTCACCTTATAATGTAAAATTCTTATAATTTTTCTTTTATAAAAAATCCTTTTAGATTTTATGGCTCCTTTATAATAATAAAAGTGATCACATATTCCCACTTTAAAAATGTAAATTTCTTATGTTGTTTTTTAACATGGGCTATTAAAAGTTACAATAACTTTATTTTCCCGTTGAACCTTTTTTATCGCTTTTTTTAATGGCATTTTACCTCACCTTTTTGAAAGAAGGCTTAACCAACTTCTATTATATTAAACCACAAATATCTTGAAAAGTCATGATTCTCCACAACAATTGAAGGGAATGGTAACAACCCACTTATTGACAAATGGATTCACCCAATTAATGGTGGTTCTCAAATCGTGGCTTGGTGACAACCCTATTTTCTTAGACTTTGGAATTACCCAAACCGAAAGTATGTGTGCTAGGGAAGACTGCATGGGTATTTTGTGCCAGAATTTGAGTACCTATCGGGTGTTTTGTATTCAAAATGCTTTTAATATCTAAAGCACCAATGGTTTTTATTTGCAGGAACGAGAAAGAAGAATCTCTAATGTCGATAGGGAGTGATAAAACCCGATACCTTCTTCAATTTTTATGTGTTGAATATTCTGAAACTCTTAAATTTGGAAGTTACTGCAACGATTTTTGTCTCTATATTCCTCCGTTATCAATTTAATGACTGCATAATTGATAAATATATTTAGGTCAAAAAGATACTATATAGATGAACAACAACAAAATTTTTTAGTAGCAACAAAATATATATTATTTTTTAAGCCGAATTTTTATTTTGAAAATGGCCAAGGGCCAACTGTGGTCAAATACCAATGCTTCAGATAACTCCATGACAACAGTTTGTCAAAAAAAATTGGATAATTAATAGTGTGGTACAGACACAGATAAAGTACAAAATCTGCAGGATGGAACAGCCCCACAGTACATCATAACGTGGAAGGTATGAATGCAGTAATCGATTGCTCAATTTTTCTTGACAGTGGAAGGAAGGTGCCATGAAAGAAGGGATGATCGTGGAAGAGATGGTTATTCTAGGAGTGCTAGCAGAGCTCATGGACACCACTCACCTCCTTACTCAGAAAGAAATTTTTATGCATCAGAATATCCTGTAAGCAGTCCAGAGGTGTCTCCTATCAAACACCAAAGAAGGAAACAAGATGTAGATATTTTGCAAGGAGAGCTGAGGAAGCTCAAGACACCTTCCTTTGAGGGTGAAAGAGAAATAGAAGATGATTTCGAAGCATGGTTCCTTGGGCTCAGGAGATATTTTCAGTTGCGTAACTATTCATCCAACCTGGAAGCCAGGATTACCACCAACCACTTACATGGGAAAGCTACAATGTGGTGGGACCAACTGAAGCAAGTGGAACATGTTAATGAAATTAGGATCACTTGGAATCCATTCAAGAAGTACTTCCATAAGGATTACCTCTTAGAGCATTTCTATGACAAGAAAATGCAAGAGTTATTTGAACTATGATTGGGAAGCATGACTATGGCAGAATACGAGAAGAAGTTCTTGGGATTGTTAAAGTATGTAAGGTTCATTGGTGATGAGAAAGTGAAAATACAGAGATTTCTAAGTGGACTACCAGCCTTTTATAAGGAAAAGATCAAGTATGATGAACCCAAGACCTTGATGGAGGCCATCAGGAAGGCTAAATACCTGTATGAGCAAGGCTAGGGAAGAGAATCCCTGCAGAAATCTTGGAAGGATAAGAAAAATGTGAAGTCCGATCAAAGGAGGAAAGGATTCAAACATCCATTCAATAGGAATGAGACTAATAGGAATCATCAAGATTAGTATGATAAGGGGGATTCCAGAAAGGAAGATTCCTTAGGAAAAAGGGGAAGACCACCAATCCAATGTTGGGGATGCAAGGAAGATCACCTGTACAAGGATTTCCCACACAGAAAGGACAGAGTGAAGACTGTGCAAACATCCAAGAGGCTATGACATTCGAAGATATGGGAAGAATCTATGCTGCTTTAAATGATCAACAAGCAAAGTACCAGTCCAATATGATCGAGGTGGAAGGTAAGATCATAAATCAACCTATTGCTATTTTGATTGATTCAAGAGAAAGTCATTGCTACATTGATCCTAAGATAGTGGATAGATTACATTTGGAGAAAATTAAACTTGGAAAATCAAGTTTGGTTCAGTTATCCACTAAAACCAAAAGAAGAATCCATGACATGGTCAGATGTTGTTCCATAAGTCTTAATGGTGTGAATACTAGTATTGATCTAAATATCATACCATTGGGGTCTTATGATATTTTGATTGGAATGGATTGGTTGGACAAGAATCATGATGTCCTAGATTGTCATAACAAGACATTTACATGTCTTGATGGAATTGGAAAACAGAGCACTGTGAAAGGAGTTATAAGACCCATCTCTATAAGGGAGATTTCAGCCTTATAGCTGAAAAGATGTTTTAGGAAAGGATCTCAACTCTATGCAGCTCATGTGGAAGATCCAGATAATAAAAAAGGGCCAAGCCTTGAAGATTTCTCGGTACTACAGGAATTTGAAGATGTATACCAAGAAATACCTAGATTTCCACCAAGAAGGGAGATAGATTTCTCAATTGATTTAGTGCCAGGAGTTGCACCAATGTCAAAAACACATTACAAAATGAGCACACCAAAGTTAAAAGAATTACAAATGAAGTTGGAGGAATTGTTGAAGAAAGGGTACATACGTCCAAGTTTTTCACCTTGGGGAGCACCAATACCTTTTGTCAAAAAGAAGGATGGAACCTTGAGGCTGTGTATTGACTTCTGACAGCTGAACAGGTACACTATAAATAACAAGTATCCTCTAACCTGAATTGATGACCTCTTTGATCAACTAAGAGGAGAAAATATATTCTCAAAGATTGACCTGAGGGAAGGATACCATCAAGTAAGAATCAAGGATGAAGACATTCATAAAACAACCTTTAGGACCAGGTATGGGCATTATGAATTTGTAGTGGTGCCATTTGGACTGACCAATGCACCAGTTGTATTCATGTTCTTAATGAATGGCATATTCAAAAATTATTTGGATAAGTTTGTCATAGTATTCTTGGATGACATACTTATCTATTCTAAGTCTGAAGAGGAGCATGAACATCACTTAAGACTGGTATTGCAAGTACTAAGAGAACATCAGTTGTATGCCAAGTTGAGTAAGTGTTATTTTTATCAAAAATAGTTCCATTACTCAGGACACATTATTTCATAGTAGGGCATAGCAGTAGACCCATATAAGATCGAAGCCATTAGAGGATGGCCAACACCCAGAAATGTGTCAGATGTCATATCTTTTATGGGATTAGCTGGCTACTACAAAAGGTTCATAGTAGGTTTCTCTAAGATTTCTCATCCCATCACTTCTTTGAAAAAGAAGGGAACTAAATTTGAATGGACACTCAAGTGTGAAAATAATTTTAATCTGTTGAAGGAATTACTTACTAGTACACCTGTGTTAAAGATTCCTGACCCAAATGAAAGTTTTGTGGTATGCATAGACGCATGTAAGGAAGGACTCGGGGGAGTCATCACGCAAAATGGACGTCATTGGATATGAGTCCAGAAAGCTTAAGGAACATGAGAGGAACTATGCCACCCACAACTTGGAACTTGTTGTCATTGTTCAAGCCTTGAGGATGTGGAGGCATTATATCATGGGGAAGAAATTTGAATTAAGGACAAACCACATTGGCCTAAAGTATCTTTTTGAGCAAATGACCTTGAATGTCAGGCAAACAAGGTGGATGGAATTTCTAAGTGAATATGACTTCAATATCAAGCATATCAAGGGAAAGGAGAATAAATTTGTCGATGCACTTAGTAGAAGAGCGCACATCATGCATGCTACTGTTGTCAGTATGAATTAGTCAGACTTGAAGAGCAGAATTTTAGATAGTCTTGTTAAAGAACAACATTACCTACAAGTAAAGGAAAACTTATAGTAAGGAGATGTACAGCAGAAAATAAAGGAGTATGAGATAAAGGAAGACAAATTACTCATGCATAAAAATAGAATCTATGTTCTTAGTTCCGGAGAACTGAGGAATTTGGTACTGAAGGAAATGCATGATGTTCCTTATGTTGGACATCCCGATTACCAGAAAGCAATTACAATAGTAAGAAGCCAGTTCTTTTGGCCGGGAATGAAAAAGGATGTTGCTGATTACATCACTCGATGTATGGAATGTCAGAAGGTGAAGGCTAAGCATAGGCACCCAACGGGTTTGCTGCATCCATTGCCAATTCTAGAGAAGAAATGGGAAGTGATCACCATGGATTTCATCACAGGATTACCCAGAACGAATAAGCAACATGATTCAATCATGGTGGTGGTTGAAAAATTAACAAAGGTTGCTCATTTTGTGCCTGTGAAGACAACACACACAATGGCTAATATTTTAGAAATTTTCATGAAGGAAATTGCTAGGTTTCATGGGATACCTAGGACAATTGTCTCGGACAGAGATACAAAGTTTACCTCCAATTTATGGAGGATATTGTTTAAAGTATTTGGTACAAATATAAACTTTAGCACAACATATCATCCCCAGACAGATGGGAAAACAGAGAGGGTCAATTGAATAATTGAAGACATGCTAAGAATGTATGTGATGGATAGGCCATCTAAGTGGGAATATTACTTACACTTGGTTGATTTTGCATATAATAATGGGTATCAAGCTTCATTGAGAATGAGCCCATTTGAAGCCTTGTATGGTAGGAAATGTGATACTCCAGTAAGTTGGGACAACCCAGCAGATAGAGTGGTACTTGGGATGGAGTTTCTCAAGGACATGGAAGACCAGGTGGTTAAGATCAAGAAGAATTTAAAGGCAGCTCAGGATAGATAGAAATTTTATGCATAGAAGAACATGACGGCTAGAGAATTTAAAGTAGGGGAGAATGTACTTTTGAAAGTGAAGCCCAAGAAAATCTCTTTGAAATTGGGTAGTTGTACAAAGCTGGCAGCCAGATTCTGTGGTCCATTTGAAATATTGGACAGAATAGGGCCAGTTGCATACATGCTTGCATTGCCTGCTTCCATGAATGTGCATAATGTATTTCATGTATCTTTAATAAATAAATATGTACATGACCCTAACCATGTTATTGATTGGCATCTAATTTAGGTAGAGACGGAGGGATACTTTTAGGTTCAGCCAGTGCGGGTGTTGGACAAAAAGGTCAAAATGCTCCGGAACCGAGTTACAGAGTTTGTAAAAGTTCAATGGACCTACTACAGTCCTAAAGATGCTACATGGGAGAATGAAGATGCCATGCGAGTAGAGTACCTGTAACTTTTTGAATAAATTTGAGATTTTGATCTCCTTTTTGTATATGCACTAAGGACAGTGCCAAGATAAGGGGGAGGGGATGTAACATCCTTGGTTTTGAACCCCCATTTTGAATAATGTATTTTTACAATGTTGAGAGGCCTGAGTCCCCAAACAATAATTAAAGGGATAGTATGCCTAAGAAATGTAATGTTTTGATCATTATTAATAATAAACACATCATTGGCTGCTAGACGGACAAGGACTAGAGTTATATGGGGCTATGATTCCACAAGAGAGGGGGCTTGAGGGGATAAATATTTATTCCTATGTTAGTTACTCTTTTTTCCTAAGGGAGAGGATTGGTTACGTGAGCTTCTTTGGGAAGGCCAGGAGGTTCTTGATTCCCCATGAAAATACTTAAACCCATCCCTGGTCTGATTGTGGGGTTGGTCGTTGGCTTGTTCGCTCCTTCACTACTACATTCGTACCATTCTTTCCCTCACGCCCTTTCATACACTCACTCACCCATACATTGATCCATCCTCACCTGTTTCTTGGATTGGAAAAGGGAAAGGAACTGCTGAGAATTATCCACGGGGTAGTTGGCTATAATGGTCGCTAATGCAATCCAACCATGACCTGGGGCCTGCATGTATAAGATGCATTGGCCTCTGCCCTGTTTTTCTCACAACTGTGAGTTCTGAGAGTTCCAGCATTGAGATTCTGGACCAGCTATGTTGGAGGCCCTGGATAAAGGAGAAGGACTACCTGAGGGATTGTGTGGCAGAGAAGGGTGGAGGTCCAGTCTCTTGGGAGGTACAGACTGGGTAGAAGAGAGCTGGGTACTTGGATTGTTGTGGGTGTTGGGAAACATGTGATATCTTGGGAACCCAAGTACACTCTGGAACCGTCCTTGTGGATTTATAGACCTGGCTCGGGGGTGACACTGTTGTTGATATTTGGAGAAGTGGTGTCTATGGTTGGGTGGAACGTCCTTGGTCTGCATCCAGTTGGTTTCTCCTTTTTATAAAGATAAGTGCTCTCTATTGTGATATTATTATCTTTGTATGAATGTATTCTGTTGTGTATTTTAATTATCGTTTAACTAAATATTAGATTATGCATGCTTACTGTATATTGATGTGCATGTCGCTAAATCTTGTATCTTATGCGTCCTTATTAATTAAAGAAGGTATCGGTAAGAGTATGAAGTCCAAGGGTGGGCTTGAAGGTAGCATGCCTCGACCTATGGGTGGATGGGGATGTTACATTTCCATAGTGTACTATTGAAACAAATAGTAGAAAATATTCTTGTGAGCCCTTCTTTACCTTTTTCATAAGGAGAGATCCATCAATGAGTAGATCATAGAAATTTTAATGTGCATCATACTAAGAATTTTGTTAAAAATAACTTTGTGAAACAAGAGGCCACATCTATGTTTTATTCCAAAATAATTTTAGACAAGTCCAGGCCATTGGAGTTAACTTAAAGAAACCCAAGGAGGACGAGGCAATCTTGAAGTTGTTCTCGGTTTTGCTTCTAGAGTAGACGAAACACATAGAGTCAAGATGAATATGCATTGCACGGAAATCCTGATTAGAAATAGAGAATATCCCAAAAAAAATTCTCTAACTTGAAATGACATCATTTAGGGATAAAAATGCCTAGAAGAGCTTGGAATTGTGAAAAGGAAAAGAATGGGTCATGCTTCTAATAATATTATGCTCATTGGATGATTGAAAACACAAAGAAAAAATATTTTGCAAGTGCTTTCCTTCACAATTGCAACCATTTATGTCTCACAAAAGAATTCAATGCATTCCAAAGAGTGAAATCTCATAATAAAAACACAAAGTTTGGAAATAATATGTCATGCACTCGTTGAGAAAGAAGATAAAATATAGGTGTTGGACAAACCTACTCATCATTACATTGTTTGCAATCAAACTTGGTATACAAAAGATGTCCATGTCAACAAACATCGCTATTGAAAACAACCAATTTTTGAATGGAGCACCTCACATTAGTGACAAACACAAATAAGATCATGGGAACATATGTGTGATTAGAACATTTTTGTATGCATTGCAACATCACAACATTTTGAAATTTGCAACTCCACAAAAATTGGGTGGAATGGAAAGATATCTTCATTGAGTTTGTTATTTGAACTAGAAGATTGTGTTTCTAGTCATCCAGCTGCACCTAAGGCCTAACTCTTTATCCCAACCAATCCAATGTCATACATATTACATTTCCTTATTATATTTCCTCCTTCAATTCATTCTCAAAATAATTAGTATCGTATTGGATGTTTGACATTCTTCTTTTTTCTTCTTTCTCCTCTCCCACACTCTTCTCCACTTTAATCTTTTCTTTTTGTATTGTTACCACTCAAACTCTTGCTAAAGGGAAAGGCCTACCCTACGTAGGAGAGATTAGGGGGAATTTCCAAGAAAGCCACCCATTTTCACCTCGATGGCCTTTCCTCTTCACTTTAAGGATAAGGAAAAGAGTTCCTAACCTAAGGTGGGTATTCCTAAGTGTTAAAATAAGTCTAGTCATTGAGTAGAGAAGGGGAGTTCCAAGACTTGGTTTGACTAAAGAATTAGAATATTGACACTACCACTCTTGAGGAAAGGAAAATAATGAGCTCTGTTTGCACATGTAAAAGAGTCTTAGTTCGTTCATTTACCAACACGAGTCTAAGAAACCCTCCCATATCGTTAAGGCAATGTTAATGTAGAACCTAAAAGAAAAATGAAGAAAGACTGATGAAAACTTAAAACTTGCGTCAACCAATTTGTGTACTTTGAAAAAAAATTAGGGTTTATGGTTTACATGATGAATTGATGATGGAATAAAGTGGGTGTGTGAGTCAAATTTGAGTCCAAAAACCCTCCCACATCGTTAAGGCATGTGAATAGCCTATCCATGTCAAATTTCAGTGCATACAGAAACAGTTTGAAAAACTTTCAATGTTGGCCCCATTCACAGGTCATTGTTCCCCGTGTCTAGTCCTAGAACAATTTATGTTCCTTGTTCCTTGTAAAATTAGTTTGACAGTACAGACGTCCCGACATCTAGTACTACAAGGGAGTATTTTTATGGTGTTGATTAAGAAATCAACGAAAAAGAGTGATTTTTCATCACAACTATGACACAAATACATTGTATATACAATATTAATGTAGAACCTAAAAGAAAAATGAAGAAACACTGATAAAAACTTAAAACTTGCGTCAACCAATTTGTGTACTCTGAGAGAAAATTAGGTTTTATGGTTTACATGATGAATTGATGATGGAAGAAAGTGGGTGTGTGAGTCAAATTTGAGTCCAGAAACCCTCCCATATCGTTAAGGCATGTGAATAGTCTATCCATGTCAAATTTCAGTGCATACAGAAACAGTTTGAAAAAATTTCAACATTGGCCCCATTCACAGGTCACTGTTGCTCGTGTCTAGTCCTAGTACAATTTCCTTTCCTTGTTCCTTGTAAAATTAGTTCGACAGTACACATGTCCCCGCATATAGTAATGCAAGGGAGTATTTTTATGGTGTTCATTAATAAATCAAGGAAAAGAGGGATTTTTCATCACAACTATGACAATATTAATGTAGAACCTGAAAGAAAAATGAAGAAATATTGATGAAAACTTAAAACTTGTGTCAACCAATTTGTGTACTTTGATGAAAAATCAAGCTACATATCGTCAAGGAAAATCAAGATTACTATTGAACTAGAGTGATGTTTGAGTCTAGAAACCCTCCCATATTGTCAAGCAATACAAACAATCTATCCATGTCAAATTTTAGTGCATACAGAAATGTTTTGAAAAAATTTCAACATTGGCCCCATTCACAGATCATTGTTGCCCATCATTGTCTCTATCCCTAGTACAATGTCTTTTAATAGTTGTTTTCTTTAAAATTTGACCAAGAAAATTAAAACTAAATGAGGACGATTTGGGTCGATATATAGAGTGGGTGTGTGAGTAATATTTGAGTCTAGAAACCCTTCCTGACCGGCCTAATGGGGATGAAATGCAGCCACATAGGTTGATGAAATGCTTCTACAACCCCAAATTTCGAACACCTGGCCTACACGTCG
The DNA here is from genome assembly GCA_032191745.1 of Picea mariana. Classification (NCBI taxonomy): domain Eukaryota; kingdom Viridiplantae; phylum Streptophyta; class Pinopsida; order Pinales; family Pinaceae; genus Picea; species Picea mariana. The sequence continues at coordinate 63,035 of JASDQU010305761.1, read as the reverse complement.
ACTATGTTGCAAAGTTTACTTAACGCTCATTCAAAATCGAATTTTAGAAGAGTGAACCTTATCAGGTAGTTTACTTCATAAGAACCTCAGGTGCATCTAGCTTTTAAGATTAGTTTATGTCGACCCAGGCCTATTTTTCAGATTTATTTCTCACTTTCTCATCTTCTGCACGATAATTTTAGTTGATTAGGATGAAGAACCCCATGAAATGGACAGATGAAGGAGCGGAAAAGGTGGCAGTTTGAAGAATATTCTCTATTACATGCCTATGTTAAGCGATACTGGCCACGAGAATGGAATCTTGTATCGTAGAGAATGAATAGATTCCTGGACAGAGATCCAAAATCCTATGCAAAGAGGTCGAAGAACTACTTGAAGCTTTGAATCAAGAAGGGCTCCTTATCAGAATACGAGTAACATCTCGTTATAAGTCTTCAGGAAAAATACGATAACAGGTGGAAGAAAATCATAACCCAAGTGCCTAGAACAACTTCCAAGAGACTGAACAAATGGTGGGAGGTCTATAGAGAGAACACTATCAACTAGAATATATTTCTTATAAAAAAAAACTATTTTGATTTAAAGAAAAATGACATCAATTGCGGCAAGCCAAAGAGTCACAGGAATTTGAATGAAAAAGAATACCAGATAATCGACGAGCTATATTGGTAAAAGGCCTGAGATAATATGAATTTCATGAATTTCCCAACGCTTGGTAAGTAATTCTCAGTGCCAATTCGAGCTCTGTTGTTGAGCTTCTTCAGTGAGCTAATGCTTACCAACCGGTTGGTAGATGGGTTTAATTGCAATGAATGTCATGCTGCAATTAACATGTAATTAATGGTGGCTACAATTATCCGTTGTGGCGACGGTTGGTAATTAATGTGTCCAAAGCATATGGGAGATAGTGTGATAGCATCATATGGATGCTCACCATCATCCATGAAACCATTCACCTGCATCACGATTGCATGAGTACTTTTATTCACCCAGGGAACCATGCACTAAGCCAATCATTGGCTTAGTGCATGGTGGATAAGGCTTGCCATAGTACTATGCTCTAGAAAATTACTCCTATGAGACTTGGAATCGTATATACATTACACCAACAATTAATTAAACTAGTTCTTTATATACGTTACTTTTCAAATTTTCAAAGAAATTTTGGGTTCCTCCTCGGGCATAGAAAAAGATGACATGATAAAACAATAGTATTATGCTCCAGAAAATTACTCATGTGAGAATTGGAATGTTATATATGTTACACCAACAGTTAATTAAACTGAGCCTTTATATACGTTACTTTTCAAATTTTCAAACAAGTTTTGGGTTCCTCCTCGAGCATAGAAAAAGATGACAGGACAAAACAATAGTACTATGCTCCAGAAAATTACTCCTATGAGACCTAGAATCTTATATATGTTACACCAACAATTAATTAAACTAAGTTTTTATATATGTTATATGTTATGTGCTTTTATATACATTATATACATTTAGTTGAGCCATTCACAATTCTATTGTATAGGACACCCTCAATAACTATAGAATGAATGCACCAAGATTGTTGAGTGAGCCTCTGGTAAAGCACTGTATTTTAGTTTAAAAAATATTTGTGCAAAGGCCTTGGGGTTTTGTGTGATGCCTTATCCATTTTTGGTTGTTGATCTTATTGCACAAGTTTGTAGTACATCATGAACAACAAGGTGTTAAGTAATAGTGGTGTAGAAAACATGATTCGATGGGTAATACTAACAATTAGATCATAATAAGAGTCCACTAACTGAGGTACATTCTTTTTCCATATAGTTTATTCTCTCTTGATTTTCCATCATTTAATTTTGAATCATTATTCAAATAACTATGATGAAGGGTCAAATAACTATGCTAAAGGGTAAACAATGAACTTAAAACACAAAAATCCGGGACTACTCCATTTTTTATGGTTATTGATCTGATTGCACATGTCTGTAAGTACATGAACAAGAAGGTGTTAACTAAAAAACATGATTGGATGGGTAATACTAACAATTAGATCATAATAAGAGGCCACTACCTCGGGTACATTATTTTTCCAAATAGTTTATGCTCTTCTGATTTTCCATCATTTAATTTTGAATCATTATTCAAATAACTATGCTAAAGGGTAAACAATGAACTTAAAACAAAAAAAAACCTCAACTACTCCATATATAATATGGATGTTAAATGAAGGGAATGAAACTAAGGACCACTTTAAATAACCTATTTGGAATTGGAATTTACATGTTGATTATGTGTTTTTGAGATCTATCAAATTGTGTTTGGTCCATCAAAATTTGTACATGTCAATGACAAGATCATAAAGCATGCCTTATACAAAACAGTAACTAACACCCAATTGAGGTGTTTTTCTATTATCACATCAACTAATTGTACTTCCATTCAGATTTATGAATGCTTTCATAATGATGTGAGTTTACATATCAAAGTGCTCAATTAATCCATTAAAACTCCTCTAATATTTTGTTTTCCTCATTTTAAAAGAACCGATGTTCTACAACATTGAACAATTTTCAAATCCAAAATGGAAATATGATAATGGGAAGGGCTTTGAACAAATTATTTCCTTAGAATTACAGTTCCTGAGTGATTTCTGGTTCCTTGATTGAACTAATTATTTCCTTAGAATTATGGTTCTTGAAAACTTTGTCCTTCAATGCAATGCAAAACCAACAATTTTCGATGGAGATATTGTTTCAAATTTAGACAGAAATCTTGCAGAACGGAGAGGCATAACGAACAATTTTAGACGGAAATCTGACAAATATTTTTTTGTCGCATGAAATTGTTGGGATGACATACCTACATCGTTGGTATGAGATGTTTTCAAAATTTCTAAATCCGATTTCTGCAATTTCGACGGATTTGCATTGAAAATGCTCATAAAGGGTTCTTTTTTATATTTTTCAATGAAACTAAGAACGTGGCATCCACGCCAACCATTACCAGAACAATGGATTATATTGTCGAATTAATGCCTTGTTCTGGACAGGTTTTGCAACAGCGTGTTGGTTTGACAAAATATTGGGATTGATCATATTTTTTTCAAACACGGAAAAAAATTAAATTATGGTTGTCATTCATTGGCTTATACAAAAATATAAACAGAAAAATGTAAATCCCTAAGAAGAGACATACATACCAATATATATGTGCGTGGAAAAATATTTCTTCCATTCCAATTTCTTTCATAATCATGGATATTTCTCGATATGGGCGTGGCAAAATATTTGACGTTGATAATAGAAATTCACCTAACAATCTACAAAATTCAAAAAAATAAGTCAATGCAAACAATATTAATCATCAATATCGCATATGTACTTTACAAATTAGAAAACAATAGCAATATAGGAAAAAATTGAACCTTTTAAGTATTTGTGAACATGCAGGCATAAATAATTAACAAATTAAATACCTTAGTATCCTGTGTGAGGCATGTGTTTGATCAACCATTCAAAACCTTCAAGTTCACCAAAAACAATATAGCAGATAGAAGATTTGTTGTTGAGCCTTCATAAAGAGGTTGACGTGACTTCTCAAGTAGAGGATCAACATCATGACTATCATCGTGGTTGTCCTCATCCATTGGAGAAAATGTGTCTTGGATCAATCTATGTATCTCATCTTCCTGATCTATATCACTAACATTATCTCCATCCATATCATCATTAATAACTTGATCAACAGCTTCAATATTATGATCTTGAAGTTCATCACCCTATAAAGTTGCAAGCCACGTGTGTTAGAAAATTATTTTTGAGGTAGGAAATACTCGTTGCTATAGCGACGAAATTTCATGGAAATAGCAACAAAAATCCCACCCAATTTAAAAAAACCATACTCATCGCTATAGACACGAACTTTCATGGCAATAGAGATGAAAATCCCGCCCAATTTAAAAAAAAACATGAAAATAATGGAAACGTGGAAAAATTTCGTGGAATAATCCACTCATATGTAATAGTGCCAGGGTAATCGAGGAAGAGTACATTGGAATAGGGGCCCTAGAAGGCCAATATTCTCTATACACTTTGATGCAGACTCGCAAGAGTTAGGCTATCTATTTCAAGATGGAGTTTTTAACTAGATTGGGCAAGGAGTGGTCCAACCTAGGCCTAAAAGACCTCTCTTCCAATCCCCATAGGTCCCTAGTATCCCAGTGCCTCCTCATGTCTCACTACAACCTGAAGTCCCTGAAGAGGATGGATGGCAAGAGATTTTCCACCTGATAGTCTCCCAACATCATGGCTAGCCTAAATTATCTCTACTTGCTCCTCCACCTGTTAATCAAATTGTCCAAGCTACCCCTGTCCACTCACTAGTATAGTCTTCTCATGTAAGAAAAAGGTTAAAATTGAGGCCCACCATGCTCCTGAAAAAGGAAAAGCCATTGTTGCCCCCTCCTCACCCTCAAATGACTCTGCCAAATCTATGTCCTCCCACATAATTTGAGAGATGATTTCTCTCATGTGATCAGTAAGATTAGGCCTAAAGGCTTTACATAGCCTAAGGCAAATTCAAAAAGATCAAAGGGTGACAGCAGTAACAAGGGAAAGATTGCCTCCTAGAGTGGAAAATATGGATTTAAAGTGTTTTTATTTATTGATTGTTGAGAACAATTGACTTCTGAAATTTTGGACAACACACTATTTTTTGGATATATGGGTAATATACTTTTGGAAATAATTTCAATTATCATTGATATAAATTTCCAAAATATGAAAGTGATGATGGGAATCACAAGGAGGGATGTTTTGTTTTATTAACTAGTTGTGTTATGATTGTTAACGAACTAAAGGGAGTCACAAGGGGTCCCACCTACTAGTTATTATTTATTAAAAACCCTTATTATTATGTTTCCCCCTTAGCTAAAGAGTTGGTTGAGTTTTAGTTAACTTAACTAAAAAAGTAGTTCTACTACTTCAACTAATTCAAATTGCTTAAAAGAAAAAGGAAAAGGAGGGACAAGAGGGGAATAAAAGGAGAAGCATACTAAGGTATGATCTTTGAGTTTTTTTTTAGATAATTCAATTTTAATTCATTCTTTAATTCATTGGAAGCCTAATTCTCTTTTATGATAGCAGGGTCCTATTGTAGACAACAAGATTTAGGGTTGTGTTACATCATTCAGACACTTGTTTTTCAGAGGTATTTATCTATCTTTGATAGTCTGTGTAGACTTGTCTATTTGTGAATTAAATTTTATGACTAACGAAGGCTATTGTACAGAGTTGAGTGGGAAGCAATATGTGGCAAGCTGATCCATCTTTTAAAGTTCAATCTTTTACTTTCTGTCAGAATTCCTTTTTTATGATTCATCGGGGACATCTAAGTTTGACTTTGGTCCAAACTTCCTTAGGAAATTTTGTAAAGAGAACGATTATTTTGATGAATTGGAATGAAATAAACAATTTCTTTATGTCTCATTTGTTTTGATTATTGACTTGGTGTCCTTACTTCTGTCTCTATATTTATTTCAGCATTTGTTATATTCAGAAAATTACATAAATAATGATTTTTTCAGCAAGCTTGTATTTATAAAGAAACCAGCCTAAGCACTTGTAATCAATACTTGTGAATTAGGATACCAATTTTGATAGCTATAAAAATAGGGTGATATTCTCATCTATCTTAATTTAGCCAAGAAGGATCTAAAAATTCTTGAGTAAGATCATTTCATATCTTTTCCTCAACAATATTCATAGATAGTTATTAAATCATGCAAGGGGTTTTGTCCACTTTTCCTCCTTGGTGCACTCGTTGTCTCGAGATAGGTTGAAATATCCCGTGATGATATGATATGTGGTGGGGGCACTTCAAGGTTTTCTTGCCTAGTGATTTCTTCAATTTGTATTAGCTCTAGGTCACTTGGACCTACCCGGCTTTCGATTAGGTTGTCGGCAAGAACCCTTGTCATTTCTACGAGGTATGGGTCATTCTGCAACTGATCAATTACTCTCTATGCATGTTCCATCAAGAAGAATCCCCTTATTTCCATCTATGTTTCCTCTACAGCTCTGATTTATTCCCTAGATCTGAGGGCCTCTTGAGCAAACTGCTCTATTGTTTCCACCTGTTCATCCATGCTCATGGCCTTGAACCTGGTCATGCTTGGGTTGGCCATCCTCTACATTACCTTGTCCCAGTCATGGGCATTCTTTTTGAAGACTTTGTCCTCAAACTTTTCATGAATATACGACCAATGGGATGATACTTGCGAAGCATGTTGGAGAACCATGCCTTTAGGGTCATGCTTGCAGAATCAGCCTGTCGGGAACCTGAATTCTAGTTGGCTAAGCCCTTCTTGTTTGGATTGAGCGGTATCCTTCACCAGATAGAAACCCACATGGAAACCATAGGTTATGAATGATCATTTTTTGTCTTTGACTAATGTGGAGTTATAGCCCTGTAGGATGGTCTAATAACATATTTCTCCCACGAAGAGTCAGTCTGGGACATAAGCGGGTAAGAGATGTGGCTCTCTGGTGGCCCCAAACACCCTGATGTAGGTTGAGCATTCATCTAGGTACGAATGTCCTACCTTGGATATCATCTTCTCGGCTGTCGCCGATAGTCTTTGGCATTCTTTATTAAAAATAATAAAATAAATGTACCCGATGAATTCATCGTAGATGAGTGCGTATGATTTCTTGTACTTGTTCTCCCATAGCACATTGAAGTAGACATGGACCGAGAACTCTATGACATGCCAGTTCAGATTCATGATGATGAAAACTTTCCTTGCACACATGACATCGAGCAGGTACAAGGCCATGTAGAAATTCAGTGTCTCTCCTTCCTTCGTCGTCTAAGCTTGCTGTACACAGATGCTCAATTGTTTAGAAATTATTGCTCCCCAGTTGAAGCTACTCCTGAAGATCGCCACTATATAAACCAAGGGCATCCATGGCTCTGAAAATTTGGAGCAATCCTTCTCTCCATATAGTCAGCAAATGAGAACCATCAAATAGATGTATGGCTCCCTCAAGTTAATTGTCACATACCAACCATTGCTCCGGTTGGAAAACTTCTTGTCCTCCTTCCACCCTGAGGCCATCACTTGGCTGGTGTCGTGGTGTTCATAGAAATTCATGAAGAATTTTTTGTTTATCCGCTCCTCTAGGTCTCTGAGTTTGTAATATTTATGTGCTTCAACTGGGAGGAAAAATATGACACACCCGCACTACTACATATTGAAAAAATTGTGATGACTACTTGAGATAAAAGTACTATTTCGTCGCAAACTTCAAGAGAAAAATTTCAATTTTGATCTAAATACACTTCGTATCCATCTCTCTATCGATGGAAGCAAACTTTAGTCTGTGTTTTCGTCACAAGAGTGACGCTCACTATTGACCATTACACTTTCATCTATGTTTTCATCACAAGAGTGACACTCACTATAACCGTTCCCATCTTCGACAAAGTGACCTAAATATAACAAATAAACATATCTCCATTTGATAGGTAATCTTAATTAAACAAATATATATATCTCCATAAATTAACAATGGTAATCCTAGTCAATAAATTTCAGAGACTTCCTTTCGAGAATATAACTATAGCATGAAGAGATTAAGTCTAAAATATTCCCTATTATCACTATATCAGTGGGAACAAGGGCCAAAACATAGGTGGCCTGAGCATGGATAGAGTCAGAATTTTGGTACTTACCTAACTCGTCTAGATGTCTTGATCTCCTCTCTGCATTCGGTCAACCCTTCTCGCCTTGTATTCCTACGATTTCAAATCCACAACAATTCAGTTCAAAAAAAATAATTATGAATGCATTTCCAGTTCAGAATATTAGTGGAGGATAATAATTATAGTAAGAATATATATATGAAATTGTTGATAGTAAGAATAAAAACATGGCCAAATAAAAAGTCATGAAACCTAACAACACAATTCACATTTGGAATCTCCTCCTTTTTTATGGGACCAACGCTCGATGCATTTCCTGTGAGCATACTGTGTAGCCAAAAAAACACATGTTTTGTATGAACATGTTTATGATAAAATATGAAAAACTACTTGACACCCATAAACCTGTCATTCAAAAAAGATGAAAAAATATAAACCACTTTTATCTATCCCCTAAACCCTGTACGTTCAAGGTGCCATAGCAGGCACAGGGAATATCCATATTTCCTTTATTAATGAAAGGAAGAGATATTTAAAAAATGAGATGAAATTTGGTGAATAAAAATATTTATAATTTTTTTTTAGCAAATACATAAATTCATTCTTTTGGTAAATCAGCTAAATTTTTATTGATATGAAGCTTATATGACAATACATTGATCAAATTTTTTTAACCCATAATGTTTTCAATCTGCCTTCTAGGTCACACTAACCATTGTCATTGACCATCTCATACAAAATGATGTCAATATCAACAAGATAAATGGAATCCCTGTTCAAATTTCAGGGACTTCCTTTCGAGAATATAACTATAGTGTGAAGAGCTTAAGTCTAAATTATTCCCTATTATCATTATATCAGTGGCAACAGGGGCCAAAACATAGGTGGCCTAAGCATGGATAGAGTCAGAATTTAGGTACTTACCCAACTCGCCTGGATGTCTAGATCTCTTCTCGGCATTTGGTCAACCCTTCTCACCTTGTATTCCTGTGATTTCAAATCCACAACATTTCAGTTCAGAAAAAATAATTATGAATGCATTTCCCGTTCAGAATATTAGTGGAGGATAATAATGATAGTAAGAATATATATATATATATATATATATATATATATATATATATATATGAAATTTTTGATAGTAAGAATAAAAACATGGCCAAATAAAAAGTTATGAAACTTAATAGCACAATTCACATTTGGAATCTCCTCCTTTTTGACGGGGCCAATG
>JASDQU010305761.1:30650-49257 GCA_032191745.1 Picea mariana | reverse complement strand
TAAGAACATTCTAGAGGAGGAATCTTCTACAAGTAGAACCTTCTAAGAAGTCCTCTTACATTTATTATATCTAACTACCATAGTGGGCCTTATTTACTAATATAGTGGACCTAGTCCACCTTACATTGAATGACCTCCACTATTATCACTATGGGCCCTCTAGGCCCCCACTACCGCTCCAAATACAATACTTCTCTTCATATCTCATTACATTGCTTGAACCCCTTTATATAGTTCTACCATCATCTAAGAACATTCTAGAGGAGGAATCTTCTACAAGTAGAACCTTCTAAGAAGTCCTCTTACATTTATTATATCTAACTACCATAGTGGGCCTTATTTACTAATATAGTGGACCTAGTCCACCTTACATTGAATGACCTCCACTATTATCACTATGGGCCCTCTAGGCCCCCACTACCTCTCTAGCTAACTTACAGGATATTTGTCCCCAGTTTCTCTGAAATGGTCAAACCTTTACAGAATTTAATTAAGAAAGACACACAATATCATTGGGGACCCTTAGAAAATCAAGCTTTTAATGCAATAAAAAAGTCCATAATAGACGCTCCTTCTCTCATGAGCCCCGACTTTTCCCAAGAATTCACACTCTACACCTTTTCTTATGACCGCTCCTACGCTGCCGTCCTTACTCAAAAGAACGTTGAAAACAATGAAGTACCCATTGCCTTTATGAGCTCTGATTTCAAAGGCGCTGAACTTAATTACCCAGTGGTAGATCAGCAATCCTACGCTATTTTCAAAGTAGTCAAGCATTTTTGTTCTTATCTTTTGAAATCCAGGACGAAAGTTATTGTCCCTTATCTAGCCGTCAGGAACCTGTTAGTGCAGAAAGAACTAGGTGAAAAGAGGGAAAACTGGGTTACCTCCTTGCAGGAGTACGACATAGAAATTACCCCAGCTCAGATAGTGAGAGGCCAAGGGTTATGCAAGTTAGTTGTTGATTCAGCAACAGGACAGCAAGAAGAGAACGATAGCTCAGACCTAGGACAGCACAATCAAAATGTAATTTTTTGTGCACAAAACTCTGCCAGTCCCTGGTATGACGATATAAAATTCTGTCTTGAACATGGGTCAGCCCCCCCTCACCTGGATCCCACTAAAAGAAGAGCGTTGAGATTAAAGTCTGCCTCCTTTCATTTGGTTAATGGTGTTCTTTTTCGTCAAAATTTTGATGGCGTACTAATGCACTGTCTTGAGAAAGACGAAGAAAAAACAGTCTTACTAGAGTTGCATGCAGGAGAAGCTGGTGGTCATTTTGGTGGTGACACCACTGCCCATAAAGTTTTGAGAGCCATTTATTACTGTCCCACACTTTTTAGAATGCCCATGCCTTGTGTCACAAGTGTATTATTTGTCAAAAAGCATCAGGGCGGTTACAGAAACCAGCCTTTCCTTTGCAGCCTGTTTCAATAGACTCCCCTTTTCAGCAGTGGGGCCTTGATATTATAGGTCCAATCAATCCGCCATCCTCACAAAAACATAAGTTTATCATAACAGCCACAGATTACTTCACCCGGTGGTCTGAACCTACCGCATTAAGAACTGTGAATACCAGTCAGGTAATTGCCTTTTTAAATTCGAATACTATTACTCGTTTTGGTATCCCTGAGTACCTAGTATTTGATAACACTTCTTATTTTTCATCTCTTGAGATGAGTGAGTTCGCTTTGGAAAAAGGAATTAAATTGAAGTATTCTGCTAGCTATTACCCCCAGGGAAATGGATTGGCAGAATCAACAAATAAGAATCTAATTAAAATCATCAAGAGAACGGTGGCTGAAAATCACAAAAAATGGCACAATGCGTTGTTAAACGCAATTTGGGTTGATAGGGTAACACCAAAAACTATTGTAGGTAACTCTCCCTTCTTTCTCGTTTATGGCAGAGAAGCAATTCTGCCACCACACATTCTTCTTCCCTCACTACAGCTATTGCAGAAAATTCAAGAAGAAGACTGTCCCCCCCTTGGAAAACCGAATTAATGCTTTAATGAAGCTAGAAGAAGTAAGAGCTCAAGCTAAACGTAATTTAGATCAACATCAACTAGTGGTCAAAAGCTGGTTCGATTCTAACTCTGCCTCTGATAGGAACTTCGAAGTAGGTGACCTCGTCTTGAAATGGGACAAACCACATGAGGGAAAGGGAGAGCACACGAAATTTCAAAACTTATGGCTTGGACCATTTTTAATTGCTGAGAAATTGGGTCCCAGCTCTTTCCGATTGCAGAATCTAGAGGGGCAGCCTGACACCTATCCGGTGAATGGCTAGGCTCTGAAAAGATATTTCGCTTGATGACAACCCTTTGTATACTATGTACATATTTTTCTTTTGTTTGCCTTTCTTTTACTATTTTGGTTTTGATTTTTCTTTTACACTTATCAGTTTTGTTTTTGGAAATACACACATGCCTGCATGCTAAACTGTTCAGACAAAGAAAACAGAAAATTTTTTCACTGAAATGACTGTTGAAAAATTGTGTAAACATCAATTGTATACTTCTGAAATTTACATCTGTGTTGACAAAGACTGTTGTTTGAAAGAAGTTAACTGATTTCGATATGTAAGTAAAGTCTGTAGCGATCATCTATTATCTTCTTACGCTGTCCCTGTTCCTTAGAGGAATGACTCAGAAGATGTCTCCCTGCCTTAGAAAGTTGGTTCTTTAAACAAACCACCTCTGGATCTTAATGAAGGACAGTTCTAAAAAATTATGTTAAGGTCTGTAAAAAATATGTTAAAATATCATAATTTTCAGCGTCACCCCGCTCGATTATATATCTTTAAAAAACAAAAAATCATTAAAAGAGATGTGGGAAGTGCTTGTAAACCCGTTGGGATGTTGCACAGGTCTGTTGGCAGCGGGTAAATGCATGCATGACGCCAAGACAACTTCGCCAGGGTACTGAACAGGCCTGCTGGCAGTGAAGCAATGTCGGGTATATGAAATTCGTAAATATGAAACCTCTTAACCTTAACATGTCCTTTATTCTGATCTGGAACTTCTTGGCAGGATACGGATATCACAGTGGGTTAAATGGCAACCCTTTCGAGGCTATGGATGCCTGCTGGCAGAAGTGGCTCTGTCAACAGTATTGGGGATTTTATCTTTAATATCGTGGCTCGCTTGTCTTAAGACTGTTATCAGTTTTCATCCTTTAAACGCTGCTGGAATGTTTGATCATAATGATGTTTAGACAATCTCCTGGTTATTTTTGAGTTTGAATTATTCTTGTTATCCTAATCTGAATTTGTTCTTTTGGCAAAGATAACTACTTCTACCAGTGTGTCGCCATTGTTGGCAGCCAATTCGCATTTTTATACTGTCCTTATAAGCTGCCTACACCAGTGTTTTGCGAACCTTGATTTTCATCGCAATCTTCGGAACAAAACAACACTATTATTTTTGCGCTATTTGCACACCTACCTTTGTTCTTTTTTTCACGACTGCAAGCATGAAAACTTTGATTTTGAAGTCACATTAAAATTGTCACTGGATTATTATGGTCACTCTTGTCTATGTGTTCATTGAGTTTCCAATTTAATTATAGTCACACAGTTGGCAAGGCTCCAAGATCTTTACTCATTTGGCATTCTTTAATTGTTAATATGACTTCGTTTTTATAAGACTGTGATGATACTCTTATGATCGAGTTTTTTATGCATTGGTGATTTGATGTTCTATGTTCTTTCATCGATTACCTTGACACATTGTTTTCATGAAAACACATTGACGTTGTGGTTAGACCCTTGGTGTAATCATTTCATACAACACATATGTGATATGATCGAACCCTTGGTGTTGATTTCGAATTATTATTTTGATTTTAAAACTATGCAAATGCTATTATTATGCAAATTTTTGGGTCGATTTACCATTAATTTCATTAATTATTTGAACAGCATTGTTTTTAACATATGCAATAGTGATTTGAATCACTATATGCGTCGTCGGTTGTACATTGGGAAATGACTATTTTGCATGGGCTGAGCTAGCTCTACCACCCTTGCACATTTGGGCATTAATGCCTTCCCCCTATCCCGGGTTAACTCTGTTGTTTTCAGGTAAGCCTTTGAGCTATCGACCCTGCGTATACTCTATCCAAACCCTTGCCCATTCACCCTGCTCACTGTGTGCCTCCGTCTATGGCACCTGTGGTGCACATAGAGCCAAATGGTAGCCAAACTCTGTTGCTATTCGATAATGCCCGTAAGGATTTAGAAAATGGTGGTTGGCTGGTGTTTATCCAAAGGTTCGAGGGTTTCAACCTTTCGGTTGCCCAACAATTCGCCCTCACCTTTGACGGATGCAGGGCTAAAGTCGGAGACATACAACTTGAGCTCAATGAGGAATTTCTAAGTTCGGCTACAGGCTTACCAGCCACAGGGAAAAGATGGTTCAAAAACTCCAAATTAGACGAGGTGTCGTGGCCACTTCTATTCACTTCAAGAAATATTGTTTCCTGTGATAAAGGTATGCCTATCACTACCCTCAAACCCAGGTGGCACGATCTTTTGGTAATTGTTAAACAGTTTGTGACCTGCGAGGGTCGTTATGGCTTGGTATTTCTGTATCATCTCTGGTTATTGATGAATTTTCTAGGCTACCCTTTGAATATGCCACATTATCTCTTGCGTAGTCTTTACAAGATGTCTAAAATATTCAAGCGTGAGAAGGCTGATAGCAGCCTTTTCCATCACGGCTTGATTAAACTCATTATCATCCACCATTTGAGCCTTAGCGTTGATAGTTGGCAGGCCTTCCTATCTAGGGGATTTGCCACCTTCGAGTCTGTCCAAATGGATAAGGTTGTGGTTAGTGAAAGATTAGTTGGACCAGCCGTGCCACTCCACATCCTTCTACCCCCTGTCAAACCCTCGGATTGCCCCGACGTGGACCTACCCGATACTACTGTCGACCCAGGTGCTAAAGACAAGATTGAGGCCGTCAAGAAGCCTGTGAGGAAGAAAGGTAGGAGTGATACTACTATCAATAGTAAGGGGAAGAAAAACGCTTGATGGATATCGAGATGTGCCAGGAACAAACCCAAGCAAAACATCGACCAAAAGCCCATAGTGTTGAGCGAGGACTTGGACTCCGAAAATGAATGATTCTTGATTGAGGAATACCCCTATTCCCATGGCTTATGCTCTATGGAACCCTCTGACTATGTCTATAACTTACCTCCTTGCCTCAAAAATGACCCAAACTACCCGGGAATCAAGCTGCACAATGAAATCCCTGGTAATTTGAACAAACCCTCGCCTGTGATGTCGAAGCCCAATCAATTACCATGTACCCAATGTGATGCTTGGCTAGAGTGTTATTACACCGACGTTCCCCTGTTGCAATCAAAGATCAAAATGTTAGAGGAACGGGTGACAGTGCTGACGAAGGAGAATGACAGGCTACAAGCCAACGAGAAGAAACAAAAAACCACCGGTTCGATTATATTCAGGAATGTCGAAGCAGCAACAGCCTTTGTCAATTCAAAATTATTATGACCGAGTTGCCCAAGTATGTGTTTTGACATCGATTTTGCTTTGTGAGTTTGCTTGAATTAATTTAACCGATTGGAATTGTTTTCAATTAGCTCTGTTCGTTTAATAGATTCAAAATGGTTCTATTATACTCGGATCACTAAAAATGATTTCGTTGTGAATCATGTACAATAGATTTGTTTTGCTAAAATTAAATATAGCCATGATTTAGTTATGCGATTTTATTGTGCTCAGATTAGTATAAGCGATTGGGTTGTTTGTGATTCTGTTTGGTTTGGTTTGAAAACAACTCTGTACATTTGAATTAATATAATCGATTGGGTTTGCTTTCGATTAGTTTTGTTTGTTTTTTTTAAATTCAAAACAATCCTGTTGACTTTGATTTACCATAAATGATTCTTTTTAGTTTGAATAAATATTCTCGTTTGGATTATGATTGCATTCGACCTGTATAAAAGATTGGTTTGCTAAAATCTTGTGGCGATTGATACGGTTTTGCATAACGATTGTGTCGTCCCCAAACTGTTTTGATTCTTTCCTGTTTGATTTGATTTACAAACGATTGTTGCATGCCTTGGGTTAGCATAATTACTTGTATGAGTTGGATTGGTATCAAAGATAGATTTGATATTGTTCTGTTAGTTTTGATTTTGAAAAACAATTCTGTCAAGCTCAGATTGACATATTTTCTCTCTATTGAATTCGTATGAAAGACATGGCTAAATCGATTATAGTCTATTTTGAAATTGGTTCAAGAGATGATTTCGTTGGTTCCCCAACTGTCAATCAATTCTGTATGTTCTGAATTGGTAATAAAAGTTGTCTGACAAATCCCACATATCCTGTTATCAATTGGTTAATTCAATTACGATTTCATTTGTTTCATTTTCATACAAGTTTTGATATGTTGTGGTATGAACAATTCACTTCGTTTGGAATTAGTCTTGGTTTAATAAGTCGAATATAATTCTGTTAAGTTTTGGATTGATTTTAAAACGATTTTGTGCTCAAATTAGACCAGCTCCAGAATCGCAAGATTCTGTAGCTAGTCTTAAAAATTAGATTTTTGTCAATTTTATCAATAAAACATTATCTAAACTTCTGTATTCTTGTCTACTTACAGGTACCTACGAATTTCATTGACAAATTGGACATGCTGTAGCAGTTTAGATATAGTTTTCAGTTGCTAGTCATAGGCAAAAAATAGGGACTTGGGAGATTATTCCCAGATTTTTTGTAATTTGCTTTGATAACTACCACAGGGATGTTTTACCCTGTGATCTTTAAATACTTGTCATTTTTTGTAATGAACCCATCATCATCATTGTGGGGAGAACCAGACTATGGATTTATAATACAAGCTGGGATGAAAGTTGATGTCTTGTAACAGCTTTAGCTTTCAATATATTAAACTTTTGTTTCAAGTTTTATTCATATCAGTTTGCAATCAATTATAGACTACTTTAGCTATCGTAATTCATTGCAGGTTGATGTGATTTGGTTTATGTGTTATCCATATCTGATCTCTCTTATTTCAAAAGTACAACATTTGCTTTGTTTCTATTTAAGAAATTAAAGGTTTACCTTCTTCGTTAAATGGATCATTTTGTACAGATCTTTGCATACAGGTTTACCTAATTGTGATGATTTGTAAATCATAAGAATGTTGTCAAATTTATGTCTTGTTTGTTCTGTTATTGATATTCAAAAGAGCACTGCTGCTTCCTGTTTACAAGAGGCTTGTAGAGAATCTGGTGCGGGTTTCCTCCCATCGAACAGTTGAACAGGATCCTTTACACAGGATAAATTGGAAAGCATTATTACAGGTTAGTTATTAGTATTATTTAAGTAGTTTAGATTGATATATATATTTCAGATTCTTAGTTAGAATTATTATTTTAGTTGCTTAGCTTAGACAATTTTATTTAATTTCTTTCTCATAAAATTATAAAAATCAAAAAACAATAGTTTCGCTGTCTTAGGACAGTTTACAAATGATTTTTGCAGGTTTTCATTTAAATCTGTAATCTGTAAATATTGTATATTTGTAATTGAATCTAATTCTGTTGATAATTGAACATTTAATTTTATTGAATTATTGCTACATAATATAGATAATAAAATGTATATATTTATTTCAGATTTGTTTATTAGTTTGCTTTTAGTTATTGTTTTCATTTAGATTAGTTCCTTAGTGTAGTTTTCTTTTGTTTTCCTAGGACTTAGATCGGCTAACGGAGCCGCTAAACCCGTCAGGGTGGGTCATCCCAAACGGCTTGGGTTATTTAGACAACCCCGGACCGGATCCACTCTTCCAGTTGGCGAGCATTCATTTTCACCCGCCAACAGTATTGTGGCAAGACAATCTATGAACCTGGTCAAGTTATGGATTGTTGTATGGAAAAATCAAGAAGCCAATGACCCTATTAGTGGTTCTTATCCTTTGGGGAAGTAGGTAGATGTGAGATCTTTGATTAGTGAAAATATAGGCCAACATGTGGATACAAGGAGGAATGTTTCCTTAGAAAATTATGACCATTGTTATGAAGGAAGAATTTTAGAAACAGAGGTTTGCAATCATGATTTAAGGAAGATTTTAGGCAACATAAATGGTATTACAACAGAAATAAATTAGTTTCCTTAGCCTTTCATATCTAATAAGAATGTATTTCTACCAAGTTTTGGGGAGCATCGGTTAAGAACACCATTAGCATGATGAAGTATTAACCCTTTTGCATACTTAATGAAGGTAATGTAAACTACATATTTTCATGTATCTAGCATCCACTAAATGTTGTTTTATTTTAAGGAGATGGAGCTTCAAGTCTATAAAACAACTAGCTCTCTACATTATATTTTTATGGTTGCATTGATAGGGAAATTCCATCTAAAATTAGTTGAAGATCCATTTAAAGATGAAGTTTAAGGGTTTGTAATGTTACATTCTTCATCTATTTTTAGCATTTCCATGGATGTATTTGATTGTTGAAGTTTCTCTTGCAAATTTGTTCTAATAATCTTCATCAAGGGTCATTTTTCCATAGAAAAAAGAATAAGGTTAAGGTGAAACCTGTTGATGTTATGGTAGTTGTGGGAGGTATTTACCTCCATGTGTAAATGTGACAAGAATAGAATATTTTGGGAAGCAAGAAGAAACCCTAATTAGGTGGATAATAACCCTATAAAGACAAGTCGGTTCAAGAGGATAATTTGTATTAGGTTATTAGCCTCCAAGAGAAGAAGTCGGCTAAAGGAAATATTATATACTAAGTAAATAGGCACCAAGAATGAGAAATCGGCCCAGGCAGTTTGCCAGATTTAGTATAAATATAAGAGGCCAGTCTTCATTCTGGCAGGCATTCTCACAACTACAGAAGCAACACTTTTGTGCACTACAGTTGGCCAGTTGTGTGCAAGTTTGGAGGAGAATTGTTGTTGCAGCTGTTGCAGCTAGCAGATTTGAGTTTTGTCTTGGAATATCTCTTGGTTATGGTTTGGACTCTCTGATTAGCTCTTGTTTGGTGTGCAAGTCGCATCCCAAACCATTTCGGGGACTCTTGACAATTCCTCCTTGGGGCATAAAAGCCTAATGGAGAAGAATTTTTGAGTTCTATGAGATGTTGCATGCTTGTTTAGGCATGGACTAGGTGACCACATTGTTCATCCGCTCCCGATGCAGGGTTTCGTAAATTGGACCCCTAAATCCAAGTGTTGCATTGCTTCTTACTGAGCAAAGCACTAGTTGTCGAAAGCGATGAAAAAAATAACTTCCAAGGGGTTGGAACCAGGAGTGAGGGGTGCTCTAGCTAAAATCCTATGCCAAGAATCCAAAAATGATGACAGTTCCTCAATCCGAGTCTTTGTTTTCATTTTATGCCCAGTTGCAAGTTGCATCCCAAACCATTTCGGGGACTCTTGGCAATTCCTCCTCGAGGCATAAAAGCCTAACGGAGCAACATTTTTGAGTTACATGAGATGTTGAATTCTTGTTTAGGCATGGACTAGGTGACCACATTTTCCATCTTCTCCCAAGGCATGGTTTCATAAATTGGACCCCTAAATCCAAGTGTTGCATTGCTTCTTACTGAGCAAAGCACTAGTTCTCGAAATCAATGAAAAAAACAACTTCTGAGGGGTTGGAACTGGGAGTGAGTGGTGCTTTAGCTAAAATCCTATGCCAGGAATCCAAAAAAAGATGACGGTTCCTCAATCCGAGTCTCGATTTTTCATTTTATGCCTAGTTGCAAGTCGCATCCCAAACCATTTCGGGGACTCTTGGCAATTCTTGTTGGGTATGTGTTATATTCTTTGCATGTGTGTGTGTGTGGGCGCGTCAAATACGACAACTGTGGATTTTTAGCGGATTTGTAAATTAATCCCAGATTAAGGGATTAGGGTTTTGGTATCTACAGAATACCTAAAAACATTGTATATATTGTATGGCAAATGGTGAAATTCGATATAATGAAAATAAGAAAGGTTTTCCCGATTGAGGGTTTCCGGTATAAAATCTCTGTGTACTCTGTGTATGAGCCATTGATTAATTTCTGTATTGCTTAAGAATCTATATGCATTGCTTTACTTCGCAGGTTTAAAACTTATAATTCCTCCTTGGGGCATAAAAGCCTAACAGAGCAGCATTTTTGAGTTCCATGAGATGTTTCATGCTTGTTTAGGCATGGAATAGGTGACCACATTGTCCATCCATTCCCGAGGCATGGTTTCATAAATTGGACCCCTAAATCCAAATGGTGCATTGCTTGTTACTTAGCAAAGCACTAGTTATCGAAATCGATGAAAAAAACAACTTCTGAGGGGTTGGAACTAGGAGTGAGGGGTGCTCTAGCTAAAATCCTATGCCAGGAATTCATCGAAGTCGATGGTTCCTCAATCTGAGTCTTGGTTTTCATTTTATGCCCAATTGCAAGTCGCATCCCAAACCATTTCAGGGACTCTTGGCCAATTCCTCCTCAGGGCATAAAAACCTAATTGAGAAGCATTTTTTAGTTTCGTGAGATGCTACAAGATTTTTTAGGCATGGACTATGTGACCACATTGTCCATATTCTCCCGAGGCACGGTTCCATAGATTGGATCCTTTAATCCAAATGTTGCATTTCTTCAAACTGATCAAAACACTAGTTCTTGAAAACATTGAGTACTGCAAATTCTGAGGCATGGCACCCAGAAGTGAGGGGTGCTCTAGATGAAATCCTATCCTAGTAATCCATCAGATTCGATGGTTCCTTAATCTGAGTCTTGATATTTGCTATATGCCCAATTGCAAGTCGCATCCCAAACCATTTCGGGGACTCTTGGCCAATTCCTCCTCATGGCATAAAAACCTAACTGAGTAGCATTTTTTAGTTCCATGAGATGTTGCATGCTTGTTTAGGCATGGAATAGGTGACCACATTGTCCATCCACTCCCGAGGCATGGTTTCGTAAATTGGACCCCTAAATCCAAATGTTGCATTACTTCTTACTGACCAAAGCACTAGTTATCGAAATCGATGAGAAAAACAACTTTCGAAGGGTTGGAATAGGGAGTGAGGGGTGATCTAACTAAAATCATATGCCGGGAATCCAAACGAGATGACAGTTCCTCAATCCGAGTCTCGGTTTTGATTTTATTCCCAGTTGCAAGTCGCATCCCAAACCATTTTGGGGACTCTTGGCAATTCCTCCTCGGGGCATAAAGCCCTAATGGAGCAGCATTTTTGAGTTCCATGAGATGTTGCATGATTTTTTAGGCATGGACTAGGTGACCACATTTTCCATCCTCTCTGGAGGCATGGTTTCATAAATTGGACCTCTAAATCCAAATGTTGCATTGCTTCTTACTGAGCAAAGGACTAGTTATTGAAATCGATGAAAAAAACAACTTCTGAGGGGTTGGAACTGTGAGTGAGGGGTTATCTAGATAAATCCTATGCCAGGAATCCAAAAAAGATGACGTTTCCTCAATATGAATCTCGGTTTCCATTTTATGCCCAGTTGCAAGTCGCATCCCAAACTATTTCGAGGACTCTTGGAAATTCCTCCTCGAGGCATAAAAGCCTAACAGAGCATCATTTTTGAGTTCCATGAGATGTTGCATGCTTTTTTAGGCATGGAATAGGTGACCACATTGTCCATACTCTCCCGAGGCATGGTTTCATAAATTAGACCCCTAAATCCAAATGTTGCATTGCTTCTTACTGAGAAAAGCACCAGTTATCGAAATCGATGAAAAAAACAACTTCTGAGGGGTTGGAACCAGGAGTGAGGGGTGCTCTAGCTAAAATTCTATGCCAGGAATCCAAAAAATATTATGGTTCCTCAATCTGAGTCTCAGTTTTCATTTTATTCCCATTTGCAATTCGCATCCCAAACCATTTCGAGGACTCTTAGCAATTCCTCCTCGGGGCATAAAACCCTAACGGAGCAGTATTTTTGAGTTCCATGAGATTCTACATGATTTTTTAGGCATGGAATACGTGACCACTTTTTCCATCCGCTACCGAGGCATGTTTTCATAAATTGGACCCCTAAATCCAAATTTTGCATTGCTTCTTACTGAGCAAAGCACTAGTTATCGAAATCAATGAAAAAAACAACTTATGAGGGGTTGGAACCAGGAGTGAGGGGTGATCTAGATAAAATCCTATCCCAGTAATCTATTGAAGTCGATGGTTCCTCAATCCGAGTCTCATTTTTTGTTTTATGCCCAGTTGCAAATCTCATCCCAAACCATTTCAGGGACTCTTGGCAAGTTCCTCCTCAGGGCATAAAAACCTGACGGAGCAACATTTTTTAGTTCCGTGAGATGCTGCAAGATTTTTTAGGCATGGAATATGTGACCACATTTTCCATATTATCTCGAGGCACGGTTTCATAAATTGGATCCTTTAATCCAAATGTTGCATTGCTTCAAACTAAGCAAAACACTAGTTATCAAAACCGTTGAGTACTGCAAATTTTGAGGCATGGCAGCTTGGAGTGAGGGGTTCTCTAGATGAAATCCTATCCTAGTAATCCATCAGAGTCGACATTTTCTTAATCTGAGTCTCGATATTCACTATATGCCTAGTTGCAAGTTGCATCCCAAACCATTTCAAGGACTCTTGGCCAATTCCTCCTCATGGCATAAAAACCTAATTGAGTAGCATTTTTGAGTTCCATGAGATGTTTCGCTTGTTTAGGCATGGACTAGGTGACCACATTTTCCATCCTCTCCCAAGGCATGGTTTCATAAATTGGACCCCTAAATCAAAATTTTGCATTGCTTCTTACTGAGCAAAGAACTAGTTGTCGAAATCGATGAAAAAAACAACTTCTGAGGGGTTGGAACCGGGGGTGAGAGGTGATCTAGCTAAAATCCTATGCTAGGAATCCAACAGAGACAACGGTTCCTCAATATGAGTCTCGATTTTCATTTTATTCCCATTTGAAATTCACATCCCAAACCATTTCGGGGACTCTTGGAAATCATCCTCAGGGGCTTAAAAGCCTAACGGAGCAACATTTTTGAGTTCCATGAGATGTTGCATGCTTGTTTAGGAATGAAATAGGTGACCATATTTTCCATCTAATCCTGAGGCATGGTTTCATAAATTGGACCCCTAAATCCAAATGTTGCATTGCTTCTTACTGAGCAAAGAACTAGTTATCAAAATCGATGAAAAAAACAACTTTCGAGGGGTTGGAACCGGGAGTGAGGGGTGCTCTAGCTAAAATCCTATGCCAGGAATCCAAAAAAGGGATCCACAAGGGTAACATTGTTTCCTCCTTCATCCCACACTAAAACCACATACTACTAATATGCCAAAGGGATCTTAGTAAGTGGATCCATTTCCCTCACTAGTTCCCCCATCATTTCTACATATTGCATATGAGACATAGCATGTTAGTATCTCATCTTCAGTAACTTTTGTATAGGACACTGGTTGTTATTTTAATTAAACTCCAATCCAAATTATATTCCATTAATTTAACATAAATGAGAGGTCACACAATGACATAATGTTTACTCTAGAAACAACCCAAATGGGAAAGACAAATTTCAATGGTTACTCAATTCTCATTTTGAGAATCTTTGGTTACAATGTAACTCATGGATCTTTGTGCATTCTTTCATGTTTGGTCGAAATACCCTTTGAGAGTCATGTCAAAAGGACTAATAGGAGATCTTCATGAAGAGGTCCAGGAGATATATCTATTAGTCCTAGAAGATGTCTTTATCCCACCTGAACCTGAGGGCGAACTCCATATGAATGATCAACTCTCCCTATGAGCCAACTAACTCTCTATGATATTAGGATCACTCTCATTATGCATGAATCCTCTAAAAATTAACTCCCTCTAAGTATATACAATATATGGAGCCATCTTCTTCCTCTACATATGCTAACCTCCTCTGAAGTCTGATATCATATGAACTATTCTGGGAGGCTGCTCCTTCGTACTAGATTTTGACACCTGACTCCCTCTAAAATTTGGCTCCTTCTGAGATGGTACTTGGTGGGGCCATATGCCTCACCACTGGTGGAACCACCTTGTAATATACCAGATATAAAATGTATGCAGAACAAAAATAAAATGTTAGTAATGGAAGAATAACAGCAATATAACCAGAACATTCACCACAATAACACTGAAATGATATAAGAATAACAGCAAAAACAACACTTTGAATCTGAAAGCAATGTTCACGGGCCTCTTCAAGGGGGAAACCTCCAGTTGAGAAGAACTCTATTACAATAATATCCAAGCTAGCGTTCTCGTACCCTCGACTCCTATTTATACTAAAAATAAGCATCTAGAGGAAGATCCTTCTAGAAGCGGAAGCTTCTATTAGGTCTTCTTACATCCGCCTTATTCTATTTTATTGAAAGGCCTTATTAATATTGAACTTTATTACATCCGAATATATTGTTCTACCTATGTGCAAGTTAGGACCCTAACATGTCTTCCCCCTTAAAAACAACCTTGTCGTCAAGGCTTGAGATGAGGAAATTGTTGCAGAATGGTAGTTGGTTCCGAAGTGGCGTCTGCTGGAGTTGTATCTTTCCACTGGACTAGCACTTCCTTGATGGTTCTCCGACACAGGCGATGCTCACGCTAGCCAAAATTTCTTCTAGTTGTAGCCAAATGGATCCTTCTTGAGCTAACTCTAGAAGGTTGGTTTGAATTTGGCACTTAGCTCCAATCACCTTCTTTAAGCATGAAACATGAAAAACAGGATGTAGCTTTGAATGGCTAGGCAAAGCTAACTAATAGGTGACTTGTCCCACATGCTTGAGCATGGTATAAGGACCATAAAATTTGGGCACTAGCTTCTGACAATGCTTGGCCTTGAGGGAAGTTTGCTTGTAAGGTTGCAGTCGAAGAAATGCCTGATCCCCTTCTGCAAATTGACATTCAGAGCGACCTTGATATGCTTGTTGCTTCATGCGATTTTGTGCCATGACCAAATTCTCTTTGAGGGTATGAAGAATGGCCTCTCAAGCTGTAAGTGTTAGGTCAACCGCTTGGACCTTCGAGGCCCCCAGTAAGTATGAGAGAACTGAAGGTGGCTTCTATACATATATCGCTTCAAAAGGAGTAATGCGTGTAGTTGTATGGTATTAAGTGTTGTACCACCATTCATCTAGGGGTAACCATTGAGCCCATTGATTTTTCTTTTCCAAGGAAAAACACCTAAAATATGTTTCCAAACACTTGTTGACAACTTCCATTTGGCCATCAATCTGGGGATGATAAGTTGTGCTGAGATGCAATTATGTGCCTTGTATCTTGAACAGTTCTTGCCAAAAATTGCTTGTGAAAGTTGGGTCGTGATTAGAAACAATAGAGTGTGGCATGCCATGAATCTTGAAGACCTGATCCATGAATATTTGAGCCACTGCGGATGTTGTAAATGGGTGTTGAAGGGCACAGAAATGAACATACTTGGAAAGGAAATCAACAACCACCATGATGATGGATTTATTTCTCGATTTGGGTAAGCTGATAATAAAATCCATAGAGATATCCTTCCAAATAGCAGGTGGAATCGGCAGCGGTTGTAGTGTGCCTGGCGATTTGATTGTTTCTCCCTTGTTTCATTGACACACGTCAAATTCAGCTACAAAATTACAAATGTCATGTTTCATACCATCCCAGAAAAAGGAACGTTTGACCCTATCATAGGTTTTGGCGAACCTGGAGTGCCCTGCTGTGGGTGTAGCATGAAGCTCAGAAAGTACTGTGGATTTAATCTTTGATTGTTTACTTAAATACAAATGGCCTTTGTATTGAAGTTCCTCATGGAGCCAAGAGTATCCTGGGGAAGCTGGAGCATTGGAATGCAATTGTTGGATCAACTGCGAACTTTTGGGGTCTTGTAGCCATTCCTAGAGAACNGAAAGAGAAAAAAGGGATCCTTCATCTTCATATTTTTGGGAAAGTGCATCCGCAACCACATTGTCTTTTCCTTTCTTATAAATGATCTCATAATCATATCCAAAGAGTTTAGTCACCCATTTTTGTTTTTCTGGGGAGGAAATGCGTTGTTCCAGAAAATACTTGAGGCTTTGATGGTCTATCTTAATTTGGAACCGTTTCCCTGATAGATAAGGACACCACAGATCAACGGCATGCAGAATAGAGAACATTTTCTTTTCATAGATGGATTTTCCAAGATTTATTTCAGATAGTTGCTTGCTGGTAAAGGCCAAAGGTCAACCCTCTTGCATAAGGACAACACCAATTCCTTTCCCTGACGCATCACATTCCAACACAAAGGTCTTTGTGAAATTGGGAAGGGCAAGGACTGGAGTGGTGCACATGGCCATCTTCAAGGTTTGAAAATCTTGAGCAGTGGTTGAAGTCCAAGTGAAAGAGTTCTTTTTGAGGAGAGCAATGAGAGGTGTTGCAATCTTCCCATAATTCTTAACAAACTTGCGATAATACCCTGTTAAGCCTAGAAATCCACGCAAACTCTTAAGAGTCTTTGGGTGAGGCCAGTATTGCATAGCTTCAATATTTTTAGGATCCACCTTGACACCATCTTTTCCAACCAGATGACCCAAGTATTCTACTTCTGAGGCACCAAAAGCACATTTAGACTGTTTCAGGAAAAGTTGGTGCTGAGAGAGTAGATGGAGAACTCGATCCACATGAGCAAGATGGTTTGTCTAGGTTTTTCTATAGATGAGGATATCATCAAAGAAAACTAAACAAAATGGTGGAGAAAAGGATGGAAGACATGATTCATGAGGCTTTGGAAGGTGGAGGGGGCATTACACAAGCCAAAGGGCAGGACCAAAAACTCATAGTGGCCCTCATGAATTATAAAGGCAGTCTTGGGAATATCTGCCTCTTTCATACGTATCTGGTGGTAGCTCAAACGAAGATCTAGTTTAGTGAAGAATTGAGCTCCACTCAATTCATCCAGGAGGTCATCAATGACAGGAATGGGGAACTTATCTTTGATGGTAAGTTTGTTGAGGGCACGGAAGTCAGGACACATTCGCCAAGAACCTTCTTTCTTCAGGACCATGATCACAGGAGACAAATAGGGGCTCATACTAGGGCGGATAATGCCTGCATTAAGGAGTTCCTGGACCATTTTCTCAATTTCATTTTTTTGGGAAAATGGGTGATGATACGGATGGATATTGGGAGGAAGGCTTCCTGGTACAAGGGGAATGGAATGATCATGAACACCACATGAAGGAGGGAGACCTTGGGGAGTGGAAAAGACCAATTGATGTTTAGAAAGGATGGCTTGGAGGTCTTGCTGTACGGAAGGTGTCTATGTTGCTTGTATGGCATGGAGTTGGGTGATAACACCAAAATGACCCTTTTTAAGCAGCTTTTCCATACGATGGGAACTAATGATCTCAGGTGAACCTGCAGTGATGCCTTGGAACTTATATTGGTGGCCCTCTTGGTCAAATTTCATGGTTAAGTCTTTAAAATCCAAGAGAATGGGACCCAAAGTCCTTAGCCAATATGCACCCAGCACAATGTCACAACTCCCATGTCGATAGAAAATATATGGGATTTCAGGTGTTAGTCACCAATTTTGAGACGCACATTTTCACAATGCCCTCCACATTTCATGGAACCACTATTGGCAATCATGATTTGGAAATTATTGACAGCATGGATGTAGCAATGAGTTTCTTGGGCAATGCGGCGATGAATAAAATTATGGGTGCTGCCACTATCAACCAGAATGATGACCTTCCGATGCTTGATGTAACCGATTAGCTTGAAGGTTTGGGGAGTAGAGAAGCTAGTGAGAGCATTGAGAGAAATGACTGGTTCTGCTTCGGGAGGGTCTGAGGGAGGGTTTATGTCAATGGACTCAGGTGATTTAGACATAGAGGGAGTTTCTTCATCTTCTTCCGAAATCTCCTCAAAGATGGCCATAAAAATATTTTGTTCTTTACACTTGTGGCCCAGGAAATATTTGTCATCGCAGTTATAACAAATTCCTTTGAGTTGGCATTCATCCATTTCAGCCTGGGTCAATTTTTGGATCTTTAGTGGGGCAGAGGGAGTAGTGGGATTTATTGGTTTAGGGAGAGGGATGAAGGAGGGTTTGCAGTTTTGAGAAGATACAACCTGCTATGCTTCTTTATCTCTTTTGGTATCCTTCACCCAACTCTCAGGCCGAGCCATGAGGACATGGGCTTGAATTTCATCCTTGAGGCCGCTGATAAAACACTCTCAAAAAAATGCATCAGACATGCCCTCTGTTCTAAAATCCAGGTGCTCAAAGGCAGCTATAAAGTCTTTCATTTTTCCTAATTGTTTCATCTTTTTCAAACAACCCAAATGGTTGGTGTCAGTGTCAAATCATTCATAAAGCTCTGCCACAAATTGTGTCCAAGCAATATACCCTTGACGAGAATTTTTTCTCCATTGCCAACGTTCTTGATCTAGATGGAGAACACCATACCAGAGTTTGGCCAAGTCATATGTAATGTTTTATAAAGAGAAGTAATGTTCCATTTGGGTTACCCAACCAGTGGGGTCCGAGCCATCAAATTTGGTCACATCCACCCGTGGAAGGCATAGGTCACATTGAAAGTGATGGTTCTACAAGGTAT
>JASDQU010305761.1:13769-25148 GCA_032191745.1 Picea mariana | reverse complement strand
TATTCAGCCTCAGGAAAAATACATATCAGCAGTAACAATACATATTCCAGCAAGACAAATCCACTTACAGCATACTAAAACAGTCCCCACAAATTCTGCCTCGAAATCTGTGCCAGGTATGTATTGTTGTACGACCCACCCAAAAAATATACATCTTGAAATCCATGCACACAGTCTGTTGTACGGATTTTTCTATATGACCCAGTAGTAGCAATAAAAACCCTCTAAACAACCTTGAATAACATGCCCAGCTTGCCTCAATTTATGTTCCCTCTTCCCCTTGTTGTACAAACTATATGGATCCATACAATATGACCTCCAACAATAGAAAAATCACTCAACATTCAAACAAAAATGTTTCCTTGGGATTTGTGCCCAAAATCTCTTGGGAAATGTGCCCTCTTTGCTGCCCTAATTTCCCTCTCTCAAGCTTACTCGAAAATATCTCTCAATCTCCTTCTCAATGTGTCTTGCACACTGCCCAATGCATTCTCTTATAATTCAAAAGTGACCCTTCACCTTCTCCAACCCTAGATCTAATATTTCATTTACAAGATCAAGGGTTATGATTCATTCCCTCCAAAATAAATCACTTAAAATATTTTTTCACTTTATAACATAAGTTCACTTTATGAAATAAGGTCGCTTTAATATTAAAAGGTATAATTAATTAAAAAGTCACTTTAATAAAAGAACCACTTTATCACACCTTTATAAAAACCCACTACAAAGTCAAGTGTCTAGTAGTGTAGGTACAAGGTAACTTATGCATACAAGACATACATGTGGAGTACTTTCTGAGCTAAAAAGATAACAATTTTCTTCATCTGTCAAGAATAAGTCATCCACATATAGTATCAATATAACTGGTCCATCATTCTCAATCTTGAAGTAAAGCTTGGGATCAACTTTACTCTTGGTAAATCCCCAGCTCATCATAAAACTATTAATCTTGTCGTACCAAGCTCTTGTAACTTGCTTCAACTTGCAAACATGATTCTTCATGTCCTGTACTTCGAAACCAAATTTTCACATCACATTGTACCAACCTGGTACACTTGCTTGACTGCAACTCAATCTGCATAATCATGTGTTGTTCTATGTGCTTTCTGCAAAACACTATTTGTCTCATTACTTGAGAGTATTTCCTCTACTTTTTCTGCAAATTTTCCTTCTGGAACTAGGACTCTGCACCTGCAGTTGCTATTTCTAAAGCTGAGAATTATTTCTCTATTCTCACTGTAGTTTTTGAACTCTAAGAGTATCTCCTCTACTCCACCACAGCAACAAATTCATCTGAAATTGAGAGTGGCTCAATGAATGACACTGAGGGTAGCTTATCCTCTTTCTTTGGAGGTAATTCAATATTCTATTGTAGTCATGCCTCCATGTCCTGACTAATGTATTGCACCAACTGGAAGTAGAGATAACCCAATCTCAAATACAAGGATTGTCATACGTTCTCCCTCTTAATCTCATATTGTTTCGACTTATTTTAATGAATCATGTGTGTTATATATATACTTATTCTAATTACTGGAGAAATTGTCTCATCATAGTCTTCTCCCTCTTGCTAGGAGAATCCTCTAAACACAAATCAGGATTTGTACATCTCTATAATGTTATCTGCAACATGTTTGATCCATTATATCAATCTTGGAAGTTACCACTGACTTCCCTTCTGGTCTTAAGGAAAAATCCATATCCTAGTCCTTCTGATTGGCTTCCTCCTCTGTCATTGAAACAAGGGAATATTCTCACGATATTTCATGTCTCCTAGAGGTCTTTGAAGCTATGATCTAGTCTTCTCAACTCATGGCATATTTCTTCCAATCCTGGAAGATGTATCTTTTTCCCATCTGATCCTTTTTTAGATCAGGCTTATTCTGACTCTTGATTTCTTCTGAGTCTACAAAACCTTCATAGTCTCTACAGGATATACTTGGTGTTGAATACCAAGTCTTAATATAAAAAGTCAAGTCATATTTCAAATGAATTCTTCTTACTGTCAAGGTGGCTTCATTATCCATTGACCAATTCTACTGTGAGTTCTATTCTAATGTTTGATCATCTTTGGAGCCTTTAGTTCCTCGTGATCTGTCTCCATATGAGATGTTTTGTATATAGAAAAAGTAGCTTCTTATTCTTCTTCTTTGGTATATGGATGTATATGGTCATATATACAACTTGGATAGTCTATTCCATGTCTCATATAATATATTTCCTCCTACAATTGTCACTATAGCTCCCTTAGGATTATCACATGTGACATGCCCAGAACAAGAACAACAAGGGAGAAACAACATACAAGAACAATACTCTTTATAATAATAATAATAAAATAGCAAGAACAATCGTCATAGTATCTCCTTTAGAGATATCACTTGTGACATGTCTGATACAAGGGAAAAAAGTGAGAAATACAATAATAAGGAATGAGAGAAACACTCTTCTAGTTTTGTGATCAATCATTCCTCCATGGTAACTTGGAAAAAAATTAAGAAGTTTATCCTAGAGGATATTTTAGTTATATCTAGTGAATTAATACAATAAGAATTTATCTCAATAGTGCTCACATGCTACCAAGTATTCAATAATAAAACTTTTCAAAGATTGTTATCACAACTATAGTGTTTAGCAGTTATCAAACTTGATATGTGTAAATTTGAATCTTATCAATTTAATCAATCAAGCCTGAAAACTGGAGTCTTGTCCTCAAGAATGAGTGTGTTTCTTTTCTTCCCAATCTCCTTCACTCAATATGACAAGTACTTTTTTCAACCTGTCCTCTGTACTAAGACAATATGATTTCTTGACAGAAATCTGAGTTAGGGAATAAACTATATAATCTCAACTTTAATCAATATAATACTTTGACTTTAATTTTGACAAATGGTTAGTATGATAACATCAACAGATCAAAATGCAACCTGGATATTCATAAGATTACAACAATTCCATAACAAGTAGAGGCATATCAAAGTAATCAAACCTGGGGTGCATAGTTCCTCTGAATGTGTTGGATCTGAGATCCTTATGGATCTATGATTGTTGCTTATACAAAATATCCTTTCTCATGAAAATACTCTTTAGAATAACTATACAGTTTGAACATATGTAAGTACATACCTTCGACAATATCGACAGGTAGTGGCACCATCCGATAGCAGCGTAAAGCAATAACAAACCTTTAAAACTTCAAAGGTACTTCAAATTGTAACTTAAATTTAGTTGGATATTTGCTAGGGTAAGGTGCACTAGAACAATAAAAATCAGTCCCAACACTTCATAAAAACTTTCACTGCAACTGGTACTACAACTAGTGTTGGCACTACAACTGGTGTTGCAACTAGAATGAAGGAACTGGAGCTACAGCTGCAACTGATACTACAATTTCAACTGATACTGCAACTACAATAGGTACTTCAACTGCAACTACAACTTAGGGTTTTATGAGGAAACACTAATTTTTCCAACTTCAAATTTTGCAATTCTAATCTAGGGACTAGATGCACCCTCTTAGAGCAAGTTCCTAGGTGTGGTTACTTTCTCCAATGTCCTCCTCAAACAAGAAAAATGTCACACTTAGGGTTTATGGAGAAACCCTAATTTTGCAGCAGTTGCAATATTGAAACTGAATCTTGAAGAGGGTGCGTTGATGCTAGCTACTTCTTATTAAAGGTGAGTAGGTCTCTTTCAGGCCTGCTCTGATACCATGTTGAAGTTTTACTTATACAACTAGAAACTACGATTCTTCTTTACTATTATAATCATTTATCACATTAGCTGCATAAATAAGATCAATGAAAGAGAGGCAATCAAAGAAACAATAGAGACACACAGATTATCCTAGGAAACCCTCATGGGGGAAAAAACCCAGCAACAAATTACTCAATATAGATAGACCAAATACCAAACATAAGATCCTCCTTTATTCCTTCACTAGGAAGAGTATCTCACCACTTAACCAAGAGATAGACCAAAACCCTCCTTGACGTCACCCCCAGTTGCAGTAGAAGTTCCTCCAAGACTTGCACACTTCTTCATAGTTGCAAATCTAGTGTGGTGAGTGTGTCCAAATGAGGCGTTGGCCTCTTTTATAAATAGTGCCCTGGCCAGCCTATAATTAGTTCTAGGCTGACCTGTCACTTTACCCTCTTAATTTACATTTAGTTATCAAGGCACAATAGGGCCAACTTTTACTAAGGAACAATAGGGCCTAATATAATATTATTCAACTCTCTCTCAGGTAGAATATTCTTCAAAGTTACAATATTTCAAAAGGTACAATCCACATCATTGTTGTATGGAATTTTTCCAAAAATTCTGAAAATCATATTTTTTTGATAATTTTATATTTTCTCCCAAATTTGTTCATCGTTGTACTTGAAAGTTTTTACTCATTCTAAAATGAATCTCAGTATTTTATTCCTAATGTTGAAAATATATGAGTCGTCGATCTGCCAACTCCTCAATCACCTTAGTAATGTGAAATCCATCCTTCCCAACCAAATTTAACTCTGTAACCTACAAATTTATGTCATTTATCCTTTCTTCGACTTGTTCTGAGGCATTTTAAACTTGAATGTGCTCATAATTTTTGGATTTCACTATGTTTTCCCCATTTTCCCCAAATCGGCCACAGGTGAAACTCTACAACTGTGAATTTATATCAAATTTGCACTAGCCTTGGCCCATACAAGATTGGTGTTGAACCTTAAGCTATGATACCAATTTGTAACATTCCCCAGCTTGATTATGGTTCATTACATGCAGAATACACATAAAATAAAATTTTATGCTAACATATCTTGTAGTTTACCAACTACAAAAAAACGCATGGATTCAACCACTTGTGGATACCATTATTTAAATGCAGCTATAACATGTTAAACTAACATGAATGTATCTAGTAAATTCATCACAAAAACATATAATTCATTCTCATGCACAGAGTAAAAACGCACAACACCTAAACTCAGAAAATAACTCAGAAAAATAAATAAACACTTATCTTTTTAAAAAAGTTGTGCAAATAGTTGCTTGGGACGGATGTTCCACCCAACCATAGACTTCTTGTTCCAGCTATCAATAGTAATTCACCCCTTATCTAGGGCTAGGAATCTAAAAAAGAGGGTGTCTCTCATTGTCTACAACCCATTGACATTTTCCTACAACTATCTTGATTTCCGTCGGATCTCTTCCTTTCAACCTACCCAACCCAAGGAATGTATCCCTTCACTAATCTCATTCTATCAGGCATCCCATTCCTTTGTCAAGGTATCTCTAGCACAAGTAACCAGGAATCTCACTAGTAGGAACTAAAGGGAACTCACTGCTAAGAAAACTAACATGAAACAAAACAGTAGAAAGCTTCATGTTGTAGTGCAACTCTCATAGGAGTTCACTCTTCAAGCCTAACAACCTAGTTCTTTTGCAAGCCTGACAACTTGCTTCTTCAATCTTTAGCTCCAAAAATGATCTAGAATTATCCCTCCATTGTTGCTCCAGTTCCATTTCTCTTCTCCTTTGTTCTTTGTTTGTTGTTCATGCAAACACGTGACTATCTAAAAATTCCCTCTTGGCCATATGAATTTCCTATCCTTTTTTTGTTTTTTCTTCACTCGCACTTATCCCCAAACTAATTGTAATCAACCCCATGATCCCAATAACTATGATATGTGACTCCTCACACCCACCCTCTTACAAGTATTCAATGATTGGGCTCTTTCCCACCCAAGGGAAAATCAGAAGGTTCACTCAAAACATTAAAATTAGGAAAAAGGATTTGGGAATTAAATTCATGGGTGAAACCCCCTCTCTATATCCCTCCTCTCTTGTGGATTAATGATCCCCTACCTCTCTCCATGTCCCCTGGTAGCTGACATCACATTTTATTTATTAAAATTCAGAAACACAATTCACATATACATCACTTGGCCACAACCATACATGATATCTACATTATGAAATAATTGAAATAGGGATTATAGTGTGGATTTTACAAAGATGAGATGGATGATCAACATGACTCTAGGACTGAGGGGCTAAATCATGAAAATATGATTCAACAATGTGTTTTATGTCATGAAAAGTATAAGAAACGACCTAATGGAATGTGGAACATATGTTTTTAAGACCAAACAACATATTCCAATAGGAAAAAATGGCTCAAGGATAGATAAACATAGTTTTATGTCGGTCTTCTTTTTTTATTTGAATATGATTATAGCCAGAGAAACCATCCATGAAGGAAAATATTTCACTTCCAACACATTCATCAATGATATGATTAATGAATGGGGTATGATAATTATGTTTAGGAAGCCTTTTTAAGAACCCTGAAATTAGTACAGACTCAAATGGTACCTTGTTTCTTGGCAATTAGAATAGGATTAGAAACTCATCAGTCAAAGGAACAAGGTGAATGAAACTAGCACAAAGCAACCTTTCAACCTCCACCTTAATGGTAGTCACCTTCTTCAGATTGATTAGGAATAGATTCTGTTAAATAGGCCTATCACCATCATACATTTTGATTTCATGTTCAACAATCCAAGGATCAATTCCTAGCATCTCCTCATAGTTCCAAGCAAAAACATCATGAAACTCCTTAAAAAGCAAACTATAAAGTTTAATTTCATCAGGAGAAAAATCTACACGAATCAATATGTTTTATGCAACACCTAGCTTCACTGATATATTGATGGGAATCGTTTTCATAATATTCACTAAATTCTCTTCCATGTACACATCGTGTGTTAGAATGGAGCATTGGCACCACTCAGATGAAACTAGGATTTTCATGTCATCCTCTAACTTCTCCAATTTAGGGAGGAAAAATTATCTATGATGCATACCTTCCCATGGTATTTTAGACTCACTCATGGATTCAAGTACATCCTCATCTAAATCCATCTCAACATCTAAGAGATCATGTGAACTAGGAATGTTTATGACCCAAACGAGTGAAGTGAACTGATCATATTCCATATAATGATGGAAATTTTGATCAACTTTTGTAGTTGTTGATTGGATAGCCTAGTAAGAAATCTCAAATGCACTCAATGGAATACGCAATCCTAACGACTCAATATCATATGGATGAGGCACTACCCAAGGTTCCTAATTGACAAAGAATATGTGAGAAGCAATCAAGTGTTGAAGCACATGATCCACAATAGAAATAAACATTGAGGACAAACCTTGTGATTCAATAGAACCTGATGAAATCATAAATATGAGAGACAACTTAACAAAACTAATTAGTGGAAGGAGTGTGAATGTGCTCATCGGAGATGAATATTTGAATATCCCAACACCAATATTGTCAAAATCACCCTTGGAATCATCAATGAATGGAACATTCGTACAGCATTAGTTTGTAAATCCAACGTAGAGTATTCCATGTGATCTATGGTAACCACTTTACCTTGATGAGGAAAATAGAGGACTAAAAATATCAAAGACACAACTATCGTCATTGCATAAAACCAAATACGCCCTAATAGAAAATTATAGTATAAAGTATCGTTGACTACTTCAACCTCAATTGAAACATGCTTTCCACCTAATTATATAGGAAAGGAAGCGATGATTCCATGGGGCTTACAAGAATGACCATCAAATGATTTCAAGATGGTATAAAATGGAATAAGCTCTATAAAACCCAAGGCTCTCCAACAAGACAATTGCATCACGTAGGTAGAGGCTCCTTCATCCACAACACATCTAAAATGTTTGTTCCATGTGAATATATTTGGATTTGGAAAGATATATGGTGGGGAAGACTAGGCCTACTCTATTCAAGGTCAAAAGTAATCAAATGAGTGTTCAAGGAATCAACTCCACCAATAGTAGTCAATAATTATTTATGTTTCATAAGGAATATTTGAAGGACCTCAAGGGCATACATATCATAGGATGCTTGAGCCAAATCCTCAAAAAAATTGTAATTGTGAGAAGCTCAGGACTTTGGGTTGTGCATAGACCTTCATAAGACACATTCTTTTTAGGGGGGGCAGATCACCGTATCATTGTATGGAATCTCTATCTACAAAGAACCACTTGACAGGTATGAATACAAATCCTTATCAGTAGGACCACTTTGGTACTGCCATAATTACAAGCTCTAGTTTGTATATGAACATCATGTTCACAAATTTAAATTTTAGCATTCGTTGTATTTCCCCCTTGCAGGGAATTTCCCTATGTACTCCATGGAAAATGTGTAGGGTTCATTGCAACCATTTTCTACTACTACGGGGGAAAGGATTTTTTAGGATGGCGGGTTGTTGTTGAGCTCCCCACTGGGATAAGTATTGATGAATCTCATCCATCTAGGGAAATTTATGAGTAGAATGATCTCTAGTGTATATCTTGCAAGGAAATTTCATTTTATTTTGTTCATTAGTGCCTCTTGCATTAGTGTTAGTATTAGGGGTAGTCCCTAGCCCATAAGTAGATTTTTTCTTTGTGTTCTTCTTCTTTCCTCTAGGTTGTTGATTGTTCTTCGAATTTGTTGATTTGACCGAATGAACAATGGAGGTTTGGGTAGAGACTGAGTCATTTTATGATGATGGCATAGTCACTGATGGATTATGAGAGATAGTCATATGTGACATATGTCTCACTAACTAGTCGATGGAAGCATGGGAAATGGAACCAATCACATCATCAACATGTGGTATTTGGGTAGGTTTAAGAGGATCTATTAACAACCAAAGAGCATGAGGTATCATCCCATACAATGATTAAGACTAAGAGTAAATAAAATCTATTTGTTGAGCACATAATATAACTTTCTCTTCAATTAGGGACCCTACCTTCACAACATCCTTGATGATATTAGGAAACAAAGACTTAATGAACTAATCCATCAAAAATTGGTCCAAAATTTTGACTCTGGTGAGCCTACGTTTTTGTCTCCATTCATGAGATATGACTGACGGTGCTCTTATGTAAGGATGTCAAGATCTTTGTTTCAGCTTCATAATGATTAGGAAGTTGAAAATGGGTCAAGAAGGCCATCACTAAATATGAAAAATAATTAAATCAAGCACCTAGAAACTTGATGTACCACTTAGCAGCACTCTCATTCAGGGTGTTTCGAAAAGATGCAATCTCACACTATTATCCACCAAGGAGTTGGATAACACTAAAGGTGAAATGTCATGACATCATAGAATAATATTCTTTGGATATCCCGTAAAAATTGGGTATGTCCGATGGTAATTTAGTATGGATTACTAGCCAATATGGGTGATTTAGTAATATAAATTTGATAAGTTCAAGGTAGCCAAGAATGGAAACTGAGTGTTGGAAAACATATTATTGGGCCTTGTGACCAACTAGAAGTCGTATATCACCCTACCCCACTACCCCCATGGGCACGTTGAACATTCCAACCAAAAGAAAAATATATGTGATGGGTTGTCAAGCTACCTATGGGTATAGAGGAAATAGGTGGAAACCCGCTACCAATGTTGTAACCAAGGATTTCACCCCCATCAAAAATGAATCAAGACATAGGAAATTGTGTGGAAATAATGGGCATGCTAAAAATGGGAATACTTAAGGGAGGAATAGGTGTAATGACTGACTAAGCTCCCCAATTAGGGGCACTCAATGTATGAGTCATAGACATGAGAGTAGTTATCCCACTAACAGGTGGTATGGAAGTGCCAATGGTGACTCCTCCCAACTCACTTGAGATAGTAGGACTAGGTATTCCTATGTTGGATGCAGGGATGATTTTAGGGGCTAAATTTCACTCTTGGGCTAATTTTCCATGGTTTTTCCGCAAAAAAGTTTCGCTATTCTAAAATTGATTCGCCCAAAGTCTATATGATAAAATTATTTTACCTTAAAAATTGCCAAAATTTTATACAAATTATATAAAATCCTTAGAACTTTGAATATTTTTACAAAAATATCACCAAACATTTTATAGTTGGAATATGAAGGATTAGTAAGATTCGCCAAGATTTCTACATTTTAAAATAAATTTCCATCCTTAAAATCATCCCTGGTTGGATGACCCACTAGTGCCTAACATCGTATGTGAAATACTCAAAAATGAAAAAGGATCGCATAAAGGTGGTCCACCCACCTTAATTATAAAAGGATCTAAAGGCTCTATAAAAGGGGGATTAAAATTAAGTAGAATATATTTTTCGGTGACTTCAATCTCCAAGTGTTCAACCTCCTTTGAATATGAGAAATGATCCCTTACAACTCTGTGTGTCATTCAGTGTGAACAGTAACCACTGAGGGTCGTTAATTCCTCTATGTTAAGAGGAAATCCTCA
Source organism: Picea mariana (assembly GCA_032191745.1). Classification (NCBI taxonomy): domain Eukaryota; kingdom Viridiplantae; phylum Streptophyta; class Pinopsida; order Pinales; family Pinaceae; genus Picea; species Picea mariana. The sequence continues at coordinate 14,839 of JASDQU010305761.1, read as the reverse complement.
CTTCATGTGAGAGTGACAAGGATGCTAGTCATCCATGGTGAAATATGTGTTTCAATGAAAGAAAAAAAATCCAGGGCCCATTGGGCCCTAGTTTTGATGCATTTTTCACTGTCAGTGATTCCCTTTTTTACCTTTTACTCCTCCATTTCACCTCCTTATTATCTCATTTTTCTATATTACTCATTTTTTTCAAGGAATACATTGCAACGAGCATTACAAGTTGTTGGCCCTTGACGAAGTTTTGAGGAACACTTGGTCATAATTGACCATTTTTGGACTTCGACACCATGTCAAAGATGGAGCGCCAGGCGAAGCAGAGATCATGGGACCTCGGTCCAATTTTGGGCCTCTTTTAGGGTTTTGGGTTAATGTAATGGGAAAGGGATGTCGGCCCGTGGGTTTACCCACACTTAGGCCCACTTTTGTAATGTATAAATAGATACTTAGGCAATGTAAGGATAGTCGATGGCTTAGTGCTAGTAGTTAGATCTATGTGATCAGATGTGGATTGTAAATTCTATGTTCATGATTGTAAGAGGCTTGCAGAGCTAAGTGCAAGTTGTTGTAAGAGGTTGTAGAAGGCTTTGTGCTGAAGTGTAATGAATAAAGATCTACCGAGTTGCACGGATCTTTTGTCCTATGCAGTAGCTTGAAAATAAAAATTTGATATAAATCATTTCAATTACACAAATAAATTGATCACCCGAACATATAAATTATTGAGCTACGGACAGCCTCATAAAACATCATATTCCTTAAATTTCATAAAACAAATACATAAATTAAAATACCTGGGTCTGATGCTAACCCTCTGTTTTTCTCTTGTCCTGTTGATCTTCCTGTTGGTGCCTTGCCCAGCTCAAATCCACAGACCAACTTTGCCCAAAACCGAGTATCCACCCTGCCAACTAGGACAACTACCTAGCTCTAGGATACCATATGGATATCCTGGCCCCCGTGCCCAAAACCCCCAGCAAACCGGTGCCCCCTGTACTAACCCTTCCTGACTACAGAACTCCAACTCTCCTCTGTGCAATCCAAGAGAAAACCTCCAAAAAAATAATATCCCC
>JASDQU010305761.1:2805-13719 GCA_032191745.1 Picea mariana | reverse complement strand
GGATGACCCACTAGTGCCTAACATCGTATGTGAAATACTCAAAAATGAAAAAGGATCGCATAAAGATGGTACACCCACCTTAATTATAAAAGGATATAAAGGCTCTGTAAAAGGGGGATTAAAATTAAGTGGAATACATTTTTCGGTGACTTCAATCTCCAAGTGTTCAACCTCCTTTGAATATGAGAAATGATCCCTTACAACTCTGTGTGTCATTCAGTGTGAACAGTAACCAATGAGGATCGTTGATTCCTCTATGTTAAGAGGAAATCCTCACTTCATGTGAGAGTGACAAGGATGCTAGTCATCCATGGTGAAATATGTGTTTCAATGAAAGAAAAAAAATCCAAGGCCCATTGGGCCCTAGTTTTGATGCATTTTTCACTGTTAGTGATTCCCTTTTTGACCTTTTACTCCTCCATTTCACCTCCTTATTATCTCATTTTTCTATATTACTCATGTTTTTAAAGGAATACATTGCAACGAGCATTACAAGTTGTTGGCCCTTGACCAAGTTTTGAGGAACACTTGGTCATAATTGACCATTTTTGGACTTCGACACCATGTCAAAGATGGAGCGTCAGGCGAAGCAAAGATCACGGGACCTCAGTCCACTTTTGGGCCTCTTTTAGGGTTTTGAGTTAATGTAATGGGAAAGGGAGGTCGGCCCGTGGGTTTACCCACACTTAGGCCCACTTTTGTAATGTATAAATAGATACTTAGGCAATGTAAGGATAGTCGATGGGTTAGTGCTAGTAGTTAGATCTATGTGATCAGATGTGGATTGTAAATTCTATGTGCATGATTGTAAGAGGCTTGCAGAGCTAAGCGCAAGTTGTTGTAAGAGGTTGTAGAAGGCTTTGTGTTGAAGTGTAATGAAGAAAGATCTAGTGAGTTGCACAAATCTTTTGTCCTATGTGAAGAAGGGTTTTGGAGGCTTTGTGCTTGTAACAGCTTGAAGACGATAATAAAGAAGAAGATCTTGTGGACATAGCCCTGTGGGGGGGGGTGAACAACATAAATCTGTGTGTTATGCTCTGTGCCTTGGTTCAATGTGTTTATCTTTGCTTATGCTATGTTCTTTGATGTATCCACTTATGCTTTGTTCTTCTTATATATATATATATGATTGTTAGATTTGATGTGTATGAGGATGTTTAGTGCTGATCTACTGGATCTGATCTAGGTTATTATGGTTAAGTGTTGAAATACTGTAGATCTGAGTATTCACTGGGAAGCTCTGTGTTGTCTACGAAGTATAATAAGGGTTAAATACTGATGAATGATCTATGCTAAGTGCCCTGTAAGGATAGAATCATAGATTTGTGTCCCAACTAAGGTTGCAGACACCTAAGTCTTGCAACCAGCCCTGCCTCTACCTCGGGTAAGACTTCATCTGCTTTGCAGGTATTGTCGAAAGGTCCGGTAGTAAGGAATTTGTTGGTGCACTCTTGAGCGTTGAACCCTAGGTCTGCCCCTATGCCAACAAATGGTTCCATTTTTAGGACTTGAAACTGTGATTGTTGGGAACTAGAGAATAAAAATCTTTGTGCAAAGAAAGCTCTATGTGTAGATCTGTTTCCCTAGTGCGCAGTGTTCTACTTGACCTATGAATCTTTGTGCCAAGAATAAGGTCATATCTGAGGAAATGAATATCAGATCTGAAGAAAAGAAGCGATATATGAATGCTCTATGCTCTAAGAAAAGTAAAAGTGGGAATTTCTTAAAGAAAGAGGTCAGATTTGCAGAAAAGAGGTAAGATCTGTAAACCCTGTTCTCTAATAAAGGTAAGAATAGTTAAAATTTATTAGATCTGGAAGCTTTGTGCTCTCTAGAAGTAAGATAAGTGAAATTTTTTTTTCTAGAGAATGGATCTAGGTAAGTTTGATAGATTCAGTCCTAGCTTAAAACCTAGGGAATTAATAGAAGAAAGAAAGTTTGATATGAGTAGATCTGATAAGCATAATGATAGATATGTTATACCTATGCATAGAAAGAATGTTTGGACTAACAAATGGATGCATGATCCTAGAAAGAAATGTTTGCAGTTTAACTACCATGATTGTGATGCATAGTACAAAAGAAGTTGGGGATCATTTACGAGAAAGAGAGGATTGACCCTATGTTACGGTTGCAGAAAACCAGGCCATCTAGCTAAGGATTGCCTGGGTGACAAATCCAGTTGTCTTTATTGTAAATCTTTGGACCATGAAGTATTGGATTTCCCTAGAATGATTGTTAAGATTGAAAGAATGAATCTGCATGAAGACCACCCTAGGACAGCCCCAGAAATAGTAGAACCCCAGAAAGAATCAGATAAAGTATTAATACAAATGAAAGAAACCCTGAAGGAACATAAAGATGTCTGATTACTAGACATCTTCAAAGAAAAGGAACAAATCGAAGCAAGACTAGGGGACTTCGAAATTGAATGTATTCCTGATGAAGAAACACAAGTGAACATTATGCCAGAAAGAACCTAGGAAGCTATAGGGAAGCCTGCCATGATTCCTTTATTGGGAGGAATAGGACTATTCAGAGGAAAACTGGTGATGTTATGTGGAAAAATTGCTCAGATACCTATGACAGTCAATGGAACTTCGACAGAAGAAGATTTTTAGATTATCAAATGTATTGAGGACGACACCCCGTTCACTATGTTACTTGGAAAACCTTGGATCGGGAGAGATCAAGCTAGAAAGAAGAAAGAAGAAAAGGTATTACAACAACAGAGACAAGAGCTAAAAGATTTCATGACCAGAAGGATCATGTAGTTGATTAAGGAGCAGGAGAATAAATCAAAGCTAATTGACACTAGAAACCCATATGTAAAATAATTAGGGGACTCACAGAATATTGGAGTATCTGTACCAGATATAGATGAAGTAGTTCTCCTGAGTCTTGGGAAAGAACCTCAGCAGCGCAAAGTGACTATGCCCAAGAAAAATAAGAACCAAATCAAGAAACAAACTACTGAGACGAAGCTCACAAAGAAGAAAGCTAAAAAGCTAAGTAAAAAGAGAGCTCATATCGACATACTACAGAGGGTTCCAGAGGGAACCTCTCCAAAAGAAACTTTGCACAATTCGAGCTTCGTCGGGATAAAAGAACAATGACATGGGTCACTTCGTCGTGGTGAAGCAATATAGCCATTGGAGGCCGATATATCTGTTCGAATTTCGCCCCGAATGGATCGAAAATCATTGATGGCTCATCACCAGAACATTAGACCACACCATAACGGATAGAACCAGAGTTAAGGAAGCCCCATACCTGTTGCAAACAATCTGTTACAAAGTTACTTACTTAATCCATTGTGCCATGCATGGAAGACACTTTTTCTAATCATGAATTTGAGTCTGCAGACTACCTAAATTGTCAACCGTGATTACCTCACCCTTACTCTCTACCTTACTACAGTATCTATGTTACTTTGAGAATCCGAGCTATTGATCCTGAGCATATATGTCCGATGAATTTAGCTCAGCTGAAGAATCTGTAAGAGAGGTACTCACTAGCCTCAGAGCTGAAAGAGTCATGTCGGAGCATGGATTGTCTACAGGGTTATAGGCATCATCAACAAGAGGAGTGCAAGCCTCCCCATCGAATGCTCAAGAAGGAACATCCCGAGATGGCACAGAAAGAAGAACCAAACATAAGGACGATATGGCCAATGCGAAGTTGGTTCCATCCATCATACCTACTTAAATACCACCTCTGATCTGTGCGATCAACATAGATAGTGTTCCTAGATACTTTGAGTACACTCTAGTCACGATGTACCTACCAAAAGGAGTATGCGCAGACCACGCAGATCATGACAAGATCGCAGCCTTGAAGTTTAGTGACTTTAATCTGGGGGAACGTAAAGTTTACAGCACACTTTCCCCATACAAGTACCTAACTAGAACCAAGGGAAAGAATTTGAAGATCGTCCCTCAGCAATGGACAATGAACCTCGCACAATCTACTCTGCTCAACATTATGAAGATACCGCACTTCAGCAGACACCAAGAGGTGAATGCTTGTGTGAATTTTTTGCTGACAACTTACCATGGAGGATACTTATGGTTGAACTGTCACATAACAATTGATCTAGCCCTGATCAACCGGATCACCGGGCTTAGCATGTAGGGTCCTAATCCCCATGATTACTATCCTGGAAAGACCACGGATCGCGCTCTTGCTCAAAAGATCAAAGAAGCCTATGGAAATTTTGATAAAGGCGTGTGAGGCTACAAGGTAGCTTCTATTGAAATTGGCGCAGTGTGCCTCACCTATCAACCAATTGCAGGGAAGTTGGTACAAAAGAATTGACCCATGCAAGTATCCAGCTTTGTAGTCGACCTCGCAAGAAAGTGCATAGAGGGACTACAGATGAACTAGGTGAAGTACCTGGTGAATCAACTAGAGATTGATTGTAGAGAAGCCCAGGATCAGGGGCATGAATTTCATTTTAGTTGGCTCTTGATACTTATAGATTTCGTTGCATGGGGGCTACCGGAAGGTGCAACTTTCCCCAACATTGACCCCTTTGAACCACCAACTACGAAGTTCAGCACCTTGTGGTACTCAAACGACATGAAAAAGCAGTGGAATCAAATGTTGTATTTTATACCTACTACACCCAGTTGAAGATCTCCATCCAGTTCGAGTCTCGCATGACCCCGAATACTTTACACAGGTTTTGACCTTTGATAAAGTTTAGTGTAGACCGCCATTTTATATATCTAACAGCACGCGTTGATGAGAACAAGGAACAACTTCAATCTTATTACAAGATGATAGAAGAAGACCTGGAGGAAATCACCAAGGAATGGTCGGCGGACCTCCTTATTCCAGCAGACCCAATAGAAGTATCTAACATTGACATCCCAGAAGCTGCGTAGAATACACCTGGGCCCAGTAAGACAAAGAAAACAAAGCAGACAAAGAAGGATGAGGAGATCCAAGATGTAGAAAGCAGATCTGTAAGAACAGCATCTGTTACACCAGAGCACGGAGGTAATGGTGAAGACTTAGAGGAAGTTGAACAGAGGCCAGGAGATGAAGTAGAGATCATAAAGAAAAGTTCACCTCCAGAACCTTCCTCCTAAAAGAAATCAAAAGCACCTGTGATTAAGCTGAAGACCACTCTCACTCTAGATGACTTCAATTTTCTCATTGCAGCTATGAACGAAGCCATAGAAGAGATAATAGAAAAACAGGAAGCTAAGCAAGAGACAATGTACAATAGAATCGAGATTGAACTCCAAGGAGTACATCAAGCTCTCCAGTCTAGCCACATAGTCTCCTCTATGCCCTTACCAGAAGGAACAACAGAAGAAGGAAATGAACCAGTTCAACTCCGCAAGATTGCTAACATGGTCGAAGTACACCTTCGAAAGGCACAAGAAGAAACAGTGCAGGCCACCCAGGCCTTAAAGCAAGCACAGGAGGAAATTATCGAGCAACGTCGAGCTATGCAACAAGAGAAGGACACTCTCCAAGAGAAATTTGGATAAGACAGAGCGAAGATCCAAAAAGAGAAAGAGAAGTTGCTCGCTAAGCAGATTGAGATTGAAGAAGCAGTCAACAGAGAATTTCTCTCTGTGACCGGCTTAGAAAAGAAGGTAGAGGATCCCATCGAACGCCAAGTGATGACGCTTGCTGAATTTATTCAACAACTTCAACAAAGATTCGTGAACTTAGAGCTTCAGAACATACCACAAACCCCTCAAGAAGTGNAGCACAGTAGAAAGGATTAAAGCACTCTCTGAGGAATGAAAATAGTTAAGTAGCAGAAGTGTGCAGATCTACGAGAACCTAACCAAGAACCCAGAATTGAATAAATTGGAGTCACAGCTCCAAGAGGCGAAGTACGACGCCAAAAAGCTACAGATGCAGCTGAAATCCCTATCACCCGTAGAGAGAATGAAGAGGTTTCCAGATCAACGCACAACCCAACAACAGATTCACACGCTTCAGAGTAAAGTAATGGAAGTCTCTCAACGAATTCAACCAGTGCAAGAAAAGGCATGCAAATTGTTCACTGAAGTTGAAAGACAAGGAGTAGAACTTGAATAGTCTGTGAATACAGTAGAACAGTGCCTAAAAGGGCCAGTGAACAAGGCACTCATTCAGGAGTTCGTCGAGCAAGAGGCAGTAGCAATGCAGCAGTTCGAAGCATCTCGAGCCAAGCTTGAGGAATTCAAAGTAGAATTGGTCAGACCTAAGTGACTTAGGACGAGTCATAGGTCAGTGTTGGGGGCCTGTTGGCCCTTGACCAAGTTTTGAGGAACACTTGGTCATAATTGATCATTTTTGGACTTTGACACCCTGTCAAAGATGGAGCACTAGGTGAAGCAAATATCATAGGACCTCGGTCCACTTTTGGGCCTCTTTTAGGGTTTTGGGTTAATGTAATGGGAAAGGTATGTCGGCCTGTGGGTTTACCCACGCTTAGACCCACTTTTGTAATGTATAAATAGATACTTAGGCAATGTAAGGATAGCCGATGGCTTAGTGCTAGTAGTTAGATTTGTATGATCAGATGTGGATTGTAAATGCTTTGTGCATGATTGTAAGAGGCTTGTAGAGTTAAGTGCAAGTTGTTGTAAGAGGTTGTAGAAGGCTTTGTGCTTAAGTGTAAGGAAGAAGGATCTAGCAAGTTGTGCATATATTTTGTCCTATGCGAAGAAGGGTTTTGGAGGATTTGTGATTGTAACAACTTGAAGACGATAATAAAGAAGAAGATCTTGTAGACATACCCCTAGCGGGGGGGGTGAACCACTTAAATCTGTGTGTTATGCTATGTGCCTTGGTTCAATGTGTTTATCTTTGCTTATGCTATGTGATTTGATGTATCCACTTATGCTATGTTCTTCTTAGATATATATGATTGTTAGATCTGATGTGTATGAGGATGCTTAGTGCTGATCTACTGGATCTGATCTGGGTTATTATGGTTAAGTGTTGAAATAATATAGATATGAGTATTCACCGCGAAGCTCTATGCTATCTGCGAAGTATAATAAGGGTTAAATATTGATGAATGATCTATGCTAAGTGCCCTATAAGGATAGAATCACATATTTGTTTCCCAGCTAAGGTTGCAGACACCTGAGTCTTGCAACTACCCCTGCCTCTACCTTGGGTGATACTTCATCTGCTTTGCAGGTGTTGTCGAAAGGGCCAGTAGTGAGAGCTTTGTTGGTATGCTCTTGAGCATTGAACCCTGGTTCTGCCCCTGTGCCAACACAAGGTACTAAGTTGACTATTTTTCATGAGTTTCCCCATTTTTGATGAATAAATAGAATTGGAATTTGTTTTACTAATGACGGTTACACAAATTCTAGATCTTGTAACCACAAGTGTAGATCAAGTAAAAATTCATCGGTTGGCATACATGTGCCTCCTCAGATCGAAATCCACCACATGGGTTTTGTTCATAGGCTCCATCAAATGGTTCAATAATTATTGAACTAGCTCTAGACTCGAAAAGGAAGGTGCTATCTCTTGGTAAAACTTAGAGTTAACCGCTTGCTTAAAATAAGTGTTTTAGCATGGCCAAATCTGACTCCATGATGAAAATGATAATTTCATGCATTCCATTTCATGAAATTTTTAAGTGAAAATGATAAACATCCAATTCTCCTCTCATGAAAAGACAAATTTAGGCAACAACACCTATCCTTTTCTCTTGAATTACGTATCAATTCATTGTGTTAGTTTTGCAAATCCACGAAATAGGGGATTGAGTGGATCTCATGAAACTCTCTTTCTCTTATTTATATCTACTATATATGTGAAGAATATGGCAATCAAAGTGGGATATATGAAAAGAGAGGATAGAAAACTTATGAGCAAAATCATTTTACACTTTTCAACTTGATTATGATAATACAAAGATAGTTGATTTTTTGAATCGTGGTGTAATTATTTCTTAGTTTTGTAGCTTCCTTATGCAACATATGCAAGCCAGAAAGGCCCCCCTACGTTGGTATATGTTGCATTGCATTATTTAGTTAATTTTCTTTCATTTACTGCTCATATTTAGTTTCTTTCACGTGATTATTTAATTTATCATTTCATTTATTGTTATGCAATATTTCTATTTAGTGTGATGTGTAATTGCAAGCTCAGAAAAATATTCATTTATAATTGTTATTGAAAAAATTACTAGATAATATTGTAGAAACATTATGTAGAGTCAAATACTATGATCAATGGTTTGTATAATTGCAATTATAGTACTTGGATATATTTTTGTATTGTAATTTGATTCATATTGAGTCTTTACATTAATGCAAGTGTGGTGTGTTTCCTAATTCGCCAACAATTGGAATGATGATTTATGAAAAGTTGGAAAGTGTGAGACTAGCAAAGAGATAACTTGGCGATAGCAAGATCCCAGTAGTAAGATTAGTAAGATCAGTTCCCAAGCACATGATCATCACCAAGAGTGGTCAAATTAGCTTTTAATTTCATGCAAGTGTGTTTAGTACTTTCAAATTAGATAGATGTTATAAATTATGTAATTTTGCACATACAGTGCCTACATTTCACAAGTTTACGAACTTTGGTTGATAATTTAATGTAACATAATTTATGCATATAAATTTCTTAACATTGTTGGCATCGTTGCCGAGGAAATGCTAGAAGGATTAGGGCATTGATAGTTTGTTTGTTTTTTAGCACTTAAATTTTTATTTTTTCCTGAATATGATTTCTTTTGGTGCTAACATTCTAGATACAATGGATTAAGGATGGTAAGACGAGAGGTAAGAACCTACACATTCAAAATAGTGACTACTCTCTTCCCCTGAATCTAAAGTATGTTAGTATTGCATGAATAGATGTAGAGATCCTACATGTATATTTACTAGTGGAATAGGAAGAAATGATCCATCCTCCAATCCAACCACCAATCCATCAATTCCAACTCATGTTGTAGTAAGATCCACTCCATCCACTAATCCATATGTAGGTAGAATCACAAGAGGAGAAAAAGCTTGCAGAAATGTGGCTTCTCAAGTAAAAGGTAAACCCAAAGAATAAGGAATATCCAAAGGAAAAGCTTCGGAAATATCTCATCCATAAGAAGTTGTAATACTTTCATCTGATCCACAACAAGAAGAATTGATCAATGGCCAAGAAGAAATATTAGAGATGTCATCTACAATAAATCCTATCAAAGAACCATAACATTTTATTTTATCAGAAGAATTTGTAATCTGCAGACAAGATAATATGTATGGAGAAGAAAGAATATTTGGAGGTGGAAACAGGGAAGAAGAAAGAAGACCAAGAGGAGGAACAAAAGTGACAAGAACATCAATGTCGAAGATGAGTTTGGATTTCCCATTGTGGATCCAACAATAGTAGTTCAAATGAAAAATATTCTACCATTAGCATTACCTAATTTCCATGGTATGGTAATTGAGGATCTTGAAACTTTTAGTTTTGAATTTGATGTATTATGTCATAGTTATGACTACTCTAATGATGCACAAAAAATTAAGTTGTTTCCATCTACTCTTAAAGATGTAGTTTTGTATTGGTTCATGGGATTGGGAACTAACTCTATCAAAACTTGGGATGAAATGCATAAAATATTTCTTTCAGAGTATCAAGACTATTGTACAAATCGATATTTGTGGGAGGAAATGTTTAAAATGGAATAGAAGGAGGATGGAATACTTGAATATTAAATGGAAAGTTTACATTATAATGTAAAAAGAGCCAAGCAACATCATTTTTATCTAAAGACTCTTAAGATTATTTTTCTTCGTGGAAGCAGGGATGAATGGGTAGATGTACTTAATCTTATTGGTAAAGGAGATGTATCTCAACTAACTTATCCATAAATATATGATTTGTGCACACATATTTCTCAAGGAAAGTCTAAAAGGGACCTAGAGATATCATTTTTAGAGTTAATAGATTAGCAACTGGTGGAGTAAGTAGCACTAAAAATGGAAATTTATTTGATAATTTCAAAACTAATATTCTTAGTACTCTTAGCTCACAATTAGATACATTAAAAACTAAGAAAATGCAAGAGGAAGAGAATGCAACTTTTTCTATTGTATGTCTTATGTGTAGAAAGAAACATCCTTTGAGAGAATGTACTTTTAATAATAATAAAGTTTGGGCTATTTGTGCAGAGAAAAATGCCACAAAAAATTACCCTTATATACTTGAACTTAAAGCACTCTATAACAAAGACAAGAAAGCTATAGAAAAAATTGTTTTTTTGCACCAAAGAAACCTTGGTAACCTCAAACATTAGGTGTATCTCAAGAACCTACACAAAAAACAAATATTTTTATTGTAGACAACAAATCCCCCAGCAAAAGTGGATTCCTCCTATGCCTTGGATTCCTCCAAACCACAAAAATAAAGTAGCTCAACCCGCTTACAATGTTGAGTTAAAAAAAATTCCCACTTATCTGATTACCCATGTTTATTTGAATGATATACATCTTAGATCAAGAAAATTAATTCATAAATATTCTCCTATTATTATTGAGGAACAAATCAAGGAGGAAATTCCTAAACAATTAAACGATAATAATAGTTTTGTTGCAATAAAACGAACTTCTTCTATAATAAATCAACCATACATATCTAAATCTCCTCCCTTTCTGGAGAGGTTGAATTTGGAGAAGCAAATAAAAAAATATGAATATGATTTATTGAATGAATTAAATAATGTTTGTATTAAAATTATTTTACTACAATAAATTAAGGATATTCCAATCTATGCCAAAATAGTTAGGGAATTATGTTTGAAAAAACTAGGAAGAAAGAAACAAGATCCATAAATAGTACAATTCATTGGCAATCTATCAGGTTTAATGTCGGGTAAAATATTTATGGAAAAATATCTTGATCCTGGTAGTCCTATTGTTAAAATTCACATAAATAACA
>JASDQU010305760.1:156735-178371 GCA_032191745.1 Picea mariana | reverse complement strand
GCCAGTTGAGGCCTCAACAAGACCCAATAACATTATGCCTCGATGCACCACCAAGGACGAACTATAGAGTTAGATCATAGTCCTTTCTGAAAAAGAATGAGATTGTAAGAATTACAATATATAATACAAAGTGAAAAAGAAGAAAAATAGAATAGAGAATGTTTCCCTTCGAGTTAAGATTGCACACACAAAGAAACCACACACATATGCTATGAACAAAATATTATGTGCAATGCAACATTGAATTTTTTAACAAAATATGTAATGCAACTTTGAATTTTTTAGAAGAACAAAACTAACTTATTATTTTCATCACATAGATTTTATAAACCAAATTCAAATTACTATTGATGTGATTCTTTGAGATCATTAACTTACAAGTAGAACTATTAATTGTTTCAATTTATTATTTTGCTATTTTAAATCATTTTTAAAGAAAGGGAGATAATACTCCACTATAAACTATGTACATACACCACTAATTGCAAATGGTTATGCATAGCTCTCAATACTCCAATTACATCAAACAACTTTACCCACCACTAAAATTCAGTTGCAATGGCCAATTATATAGTCTACCTTGCTCAAAACTACGTTTCCAACATAATCATTGCAATTGTTTTTCCAAAGAGCTACGAGCCCTTTCTTAAAATGGGGAAGAAAGATTTGAACCTTGTATTTTTTTCCATAGAGATATGAGCCATCTTTAACATGGGAGAGAAACATTCAAACCTTACACTTTTTCCTAGAATTAACAAAAACTTTACCAAAAACTTATTTCAATGGTTTTTRARACTGAGTAGAAATGCTATTATGTTTTTTCTTTGAAACAATGTTAGAGACTACAAATTCAAAAGTTGTATGGTTATTGAGAAGCTATTTTTGGTTTGAAAACAACAAAGCCGTGATTTTTTTCCATSTATTTCCAATCTRACTTTCAAGGGTATATGAWGTGGAAAGTGGTGCAATARAAAAAAAAGTGTTTCCTATCTAAACGTGTAACAAMACGTTTTGTTTTTAAAGAAGAGTAATGATGGAACTCWACACCTACCATTTGCGTGTAATGATGGAACTCAATACTATTAGCCGTTGCAATAAAGTCAAACTCACAAACTAGACTTTCAAGAGCCCTAYCTAAAGTTATAGAGYAGTTATTTTAATCACTAGAAATCAAAAAATAGATCTGTTAAAAAAATCAATAATACCTAGAAGTTAAATAACTATGAATATGAATACACATAGCCACATGCACAAAACAAATTAACAAAATATTTAATTAATAATTAATAYTCTAATTGGCACATCAATATTTCAAGGAGAAGCTTTCACCCACTCCATTTGATATTCATGGTGAGTGCTCTTTTCATCATAAGCATGCACTATTAGACCTTGCAGATTGAAAACGCCATTAGACCTTGAAGATTGAATCTTGAATGGAGTGAAAAGAAGCTTGACAAAATTGGTATATGTCTAGATTGATGTCCCCTTCCTTTTCCTTCACTTCTACCTTTAAGGAGATTTGAAGATGGTTAATTGTTGGGACCACTCAAAGTTAATCAATTAAAAGAAATAGAATAATTATATTTACGTTTGAAAACATAGAAGGAAAAGTTATTTATCTCAAACAAAAGACCCTTGATTAAACTCCAATTTTGACTATGTGCCCACCACCTAGGTGTTCAACAACGCAGGTATTCCAACAGAGGAAGAACACCTTCAGTAACCACTCACACAGCCAAATCAAAGATCAACACACTGATGTTTTGACGTAGTAAAATCCCTATGGGGAAACATCCACAGCCCCAACCAACATGGCCACTTGGAGCAATTTATTAATGCAAAAGAAAAATATTACAGAGAGATTTACAAGAGAGTTTCTCACAATCAATCATTAGAAAAGGACGCTCCATGCTCTTTAAATAGAGATCATAGACCAATCGTGTGTTAAGCCACGGATCAATGTCATTAATATCGAGAAGAATATAATTTGTTGGATCACTCTATGTCGGGAACATATATGTTGGGTTGTTATATTCTTTGCAATGAAAATCTTGTCGAGGTGAATCCACTGACAGTGGAAGGTCGAGTTGGATTGACAACAATTCAAAGATCGAGCAAGTTGACCTGGTAAAGTCGAAGTCAAAGATATCGACGGCAAGTCAACCAACAAGAGGTCGGAGTATGGTAGTGATACGAACGACTAGAGACCGAATGAAGGCCAACTGGTAGTCGACTAGTAATCCAACTTGGAAACAACTCTAACATAATCCCGAGATTTGCAGGATTTGTAGCCAATGATCTTCATGGATCTGTAACCATTTTTGGGCTCCAATATTTAGGGTTTTTCCTATTGTAAATCATATAAAGAGGCATGTTGTAAGGCCGTAAAGGAGAGAATCTATGTAATGCAAGTTAATGCATAATAACCACTCTTTAGAGAAATCTTTAGACGTAGGTTGTTGGTCATGTAGATGTAAGTCGGATTGGCTATAGTGATCTGGATTATTTCGGCACGAAATAAGAGAAGAGATATAACACACAAATATACAGAGATATTTAAGAAAAACAATAATAGAGATTTATCGGAAATATAACCAAAGGCAAAGATATACAGTAATACACAATTTCTATTAATGTGCGAAATGTACAGAGACTGTAAAAATACAAAGTGAAAGACTATCTAGAATGGTGGCAGCTTATCTCTGAGAATAGATGTGATGGGTACTCGCATTGCAAGAAGATGATTGTTACAATGAGGCTCCAAAGGCCTTTTTAACATAAGTAAAATCCAAAACCCTAACCCCGGAAGATGAAAATCCAAAAGGTTTGAGGGCCCCGATGGGGGTAGTTTATACGTCAAATTCCCGGGGCCGTAACTTTTTCATACGATCTTTGTTTGGGTCGCTCAATACATCATTGGAAATGTCTAACCGAGAAGAAATATTTTCGACTGGCCCAGTTCAACGCCTTTGGTAGTCACCTTGGCCCCAAATCCCCAAAAAACGTCGTTTAGGGCCTCAAAACGGCCCCGGAAGTTTGGAACCCAAAAAAATGGTGAAAAACTACCAAGATTGAAAACTATTTTTCGGGCCCGTGGAATTGGTGGGTGGCCACCGATATCCACCTGGATCAATCCTCCCTCCTTAGGAAGCAATGGTCTCCATTGCGTTGAGTTCCTGGGGGAGAGAGGGAAGCATTTGTTGAATTTGAATCTTGGTGAGTTGCTTGCCTTGTTGGAGAAGTTGCGTTGCTTAGCTTGTTAAAGGTTGTCACGAACCTGTGGCTAGAAGGCTTGGACCTTTTTAACCAGTCTAGATACATGAGATGATTGTGTGCAGAAGGAATCCTTGTGCTTTGCTTCAATCTTGTCAACCTTCTTATGCTTGGATTGAGGTTACAGTGGTTGCGATGTTCTTTTGTTCACCTTTTGAACAGACTGTGAAGAAGCCGAATTTTGTAGTCTGAGATACTACCTTGTGAAACTGTTTAAGGTGGAATAGTATTCGAAACTACCTTTGGTATTCTATAGATATGAACCCCTAGAGAAACAATGACAATGCGAGGTTAAGACTCATAAACAGCATGACCTTTCCACATATATGGTTGGCCTAAGAAAACATGACAAACATCTAGTGGGGAAACATCACATAATACCTTATACTTGAAGGGTTGGATGTCGTATGACAATTGACACTGTTGGCTGACATGGAGATCTCGTCCCTGGCAAAGCCACCCGATGTTGTATGGTTGTGGGTGTGGTGTTGTCAATCCCAACTGTTTGATGACCTCTGCTGAGATGAGGTTCTTCTGGCTTACGCTATCAACAATAAAATGCAGCGGGGTCCCCTTCACCCACATCTATGAATGAAAAAGGTGTTCCCCCTCTTCAGGATATGTTGGTTCTTCTGGTTGAATTGTTGCGATCGCGACAATAGCAGTGGGGTCTGCGCCGATGATCTGTCTTCTGTTAGTATTTTCTGAATGAGATTATGAATCAAGGTTCAGCTACTTTTCTTTGATCTCGACCACCAATGACTATTTTGAGTGACATTCATCGGTGTTGTTCCAGGGGATTTTGTGGAAATCACACCATTTTCCAGTGTCCTTCTTCGTCTTTCTGTGACCCTTATTTTCCTGTGGCTTGGACTGGTTTTTGGGAAGCTATTTGTTAGGGTCATCTTTATCATACTTTTGTTGTTGCGGATTTGCAGACCCGAAATCTTTCTTGTTCTGGTGCTTGAATTTCTACTCGATTTTAACAACATATCGATAAGCACTACCAAGTGATGAGATGTTCAGAAAATCCATTTCAGTTTGGATGTATCTGTGTAGAGCCTCGTGGTATTTCAAAACCAAATGTCGCTCTAAGTCTTTGATACCTAGCTTGGTGCGCAAGGTATGGAAGGTATTGGTGAATTATGGCACTGCTTGGCCCCTCTCTTGCTACAGTGTGGTCCATCTCATATATTGGTCCTCATTGTTTCCAACAGGGTAATATTGTTCCTTTACCGCATCCACAAAAAAATCCCAAACAGGCTCGGCTCCATATATTCCAGACTCCTCTGTGGAAATTTTCTCCCAGTAAGTTTCCCACCATTGTTTGACATGGGGGAGAGCCTTAAGGAGTGTGAAGGTGATCTTTTCCTTGTTGGAGAAATTATGAAAAAAGAAATAACCTTCTGGCAGATTTAACCATTTTTCTAGGGCATCTGCATCTATCTGTCCTTCAAATATGGGAATATAAAAATTAACTTGTACCTTGAAAGGAAAGGTTCTTCCAAAGTGGTTTTTTGATGAAGACGTGCATGTTGTTATCGGCAGGCATTGAAGGATGTGGGAAAAATTCTCCATCATTCTGTCCCTCTGTCGCGTGAGAGCTTGCTCAAGCAACAGATTAATAGAATCGTATGCTCTATCGTTTTTCTTTTCTTCCACCATGGAGGTTTTCTTGGGCATGAGAGAGTGATTGTCCTGAAGAGAGACAAATTCAAGACCCAACTCGCTATACTCAGACCTCGTCGGGGACATGCACTAAAAATGATCAAGATCATCTTGCTCTGATACCACTGATCCAGATTATTTTCGGCACGAAATGAGAGCGGAGATATAAAACATAAATATACAGAGATATTGAAAGAGAAACAATAATAGATATATATCGGAAATATGGTTAGGCAAAGATATACAGTAATACACAATTTCTATTAATGTGTGAAATGTACAGAGATCGTAAAAATACAGAGTGAAAGACTCGCTAGAATGGTGGCATCTTATCTCTGAGAAGACATGTGATGGCTACTCGCATTCGCAAGAATATGATTTTTACAATGAGGCTCCAAAGGTATTTCTCGGTTAGACCTTTCCAACGGTGTATTGAGCGCCCCAAACAGAGATCGTATGCAAAAGTTACGCCCCCAGGAAGTTGGCGTATCAACTACCCCCATTGGGTCCCGCAAACCTTTTGTCTTTTCATCTTCCGGGGTTAGGTTTTTGGATTTTACTTATGTTAAAAATGACTTTGGAAGATGAAAAGATGAAAAGACAAAAGGTTTGCGGGACCCATNAATGTGAGTAGCCATCACATCTCTTCTCAGAGATAAGTTGTCACCATTCTAACGAGTCTTTCACTCTGTATTTTTACAGTCTCTGTACATTTCGCACATTAATAGAAATTGTGTATTAATGTATATCTTTTCCTCTGGTTATATTTCCAATATATCTCTATTATTGTTCCTCTTTCAATATCTATGTATATTTGTGTGTTATATCTCCGCTCTCATTTCATGCTGAAAATCATATGGATCATATAGGGTTGTTCTTGCATAGGAAAGAGGGTATGATGTCAATTGTGTCTTAGGTGTGGACCAAGGTTAGATATGTAACCTTTTATTCAGATTTAATAAGACAACAAGAGAGTAGAACACTCAAGGAATGTTGGTTTTCCCGGTTAAGGGTTTCCGGGGTAAGATCTCGGTGTATTGTGTGATTGTTATGTCATTTGCATTCTTGATTAAATTCTTCTTCTCCTCTACTAGGTTTAGTGTGGAAGTGTATCTCATTTCTTGACATGTGGTATCATAGCTTAGGTCTTCCCTGACAAGTGAGTTATCATAGCGGTGTTATGGTTTGGCGAGTATATCATATCTTGATTTACCAATCTTGAATCTGAGAACTAAACCCTAGGTACATTAAGAGTCATAAGTCATAAATTGTGTTAAAGATCATGGTAAAGAATGGCAAGCAGTTCTAGAATAGAGATAGAAAAATTCAATGGCCAAAATTTTGAGCTTTGGAAGCTCAAAATGGAAGATCTTCTTGTAGATCGATAAAAACGGACAGCGGTCTATCCAAGTACCCAAGCGATATGCATGTCAACGGAAGAATGGGAGAAACTTGAAAGAAGAGAAATAAGTATGATTCAGTTATGTCTTGCAGATTCGGTGTTGTTGAATGTCTCAAGTGAAGATTCGACCAAGACACTATGGGACAAGATGGGAATCTTATACCAGTCGAAATATCTCGTAAATAAGTTGTTTCTAAGAAAGAAATTGTATCTTCTGAGGATGAGTGATGGAAGTTCGGTGACTAAGCATTTAAATGTGTTTAATACCATGTTAATCCAGTTATCATTTGTGGATATTAAGATCATTGATGAGGAGAAGTGTATCATCCTATTATGTTATTTTCCAAACTCCTGGGATAGCTTAGTTGTGGCTATTGGGAGTAATACAACCACACTAGCACTAGAGGACGTGGTTGCTTCTCTTCTTTTGGAAGAAATGAGAAGGAATAACATGGAAGGATCAACCAAATATTCTCTAGTAGTGAGAGGTTGATCAGTAAACAGAGATAAAGGAAAATTCCTTGGTAGAAAGTTCAAGTTGAAGGGTAGATATAAATCCTCGGTTCAGTCGATGCAAAGATGTTGGAAATGTGGTAAAGATGGGAATTATAAAAAGGACTATAAATTGAAGGCAACAGAAGTCAGTGTTGGATCTGATGAGAAGCACTCGACAGAGAGAAAACAACCCTAGATAAGGGAGGTAATGTGTACCTGGCATCGACCAGTGCACATTCAAATCAAGATGTTTGGTTGGTAGAATCAGGAGCATCCTATCATATGACACCACATAAATAATAGTTCTGTGAATATGAACGATATGATGGGGGTGATGTGTTCTTCGAGGAAAACCCGACAACCATAATTGTTGGACAAGGAAGAGTTCGACAGATACTACAGGATGGGAGGAGAACAACCCTTCTAGGTGTGCTACACATTTCGAGTTTCTAAAGAAACCTAATATATATTAGAAAGATGAGTGATGCAGGTGTGCATACTATGTTTCATATGGATTCATGCAACATGGTCAAAGGTGTGATGGTCTTAATGAAAGGAGTTTGAAATGGTACCCTATACAAGTTGTTAGGGAATTTTGACTCGATTGGATGCAACAACATCATTGCTCCTAAAATCAACTCGACTACAACTCGAATCGAATCGACTCAACGTCGACACCACTCGACTCAAGTCAAGCTAAGTCATTACAAGCCGACTTGACAAGACATGATAAAATCAACCCAACTAGGCTATGGCACGAGAGGATGGGACACATTGGAGAAAAAGGACTTCGATCTATGCAAATCAAAGGTATGTTAGAAGGGTTTCCTGAATGTGGTTTAGAGGTCGAATTTTTTGGACATTGCATGTATGGAACACAAATTCCGGTGAGGTTCCCATCTAGAGCGACAAGGGAAAATGGGATTCTATAACCGGTTCACAATGATGTGTTTGGCCTGGTTACACTGCCTTCACTTGGTGGATATTTTTATTATGCCTCTTTCATAGATGATTTTTCCAGGAAGACATGGATATATTTCTTGAGGAAGAAATCATACGTTTTTGAGAGATTTAAGGAGTTTAAATATCATGTGGAAAACCAGATAGAGAAAAGGATTAAAGTGTTGAGGAATGACAATGGTGGTGAATTTTGTGTAAAATAATTTGATCAGTTTTGTAAGCAGTGTGGCATAGCATGCCAAAATACCACACCATATACCCCACAAGAAAATGGAGTTTCCAATAAAATGAACAGAATGTTGATGGATAAGGCAGGGAGCATGCTTAGTGGTGTTGGGCTTGCACAAGAATTTTGGGCGGAGGCAGTCAACACTGCAAGATATCTGGTAAATATGTCTCCTTCGTCGGCGCTAACCAACATGAATCCAAATGAGGTGTGTTTTGGTAAGAAGTATTTGGTGGCACATATCAAAGTATTTGGCTCTGATGCATTTGTGCATGTTCCCAAGAAAAAGAGGAGCAAGTTGGACAAGAAGGCAGTCAAATGTATTTTCATTGGATATAAAGAAGGAAAGAAAGGATACAAGCTCTAGGATCTTGCATCAAGGAGAATAGTGTACATTCAAGATGTGGTCTTCAAAGAAATTGAAGGTAAGTTTGAGCTAGAGGAAGTTGTTCAAACCAAGAATAATCCTAATATGGTGCGATTTTAACTGAGGAACGAAGAAGATGATTTAGATGAGTCGACTAAATATGAGGAAGAGGTGGAACAATTGACTCTGGTGGTAAGGAGGCCAGAAAGAATAAGAAAACCATTCAAAAGGTATATTCCACATGACTTCCATTTTGAATTTGTGCTAACTGTCATCGACGATGAGCCCAAGTCGGTCATGAGGCAATCAATTCGACAGAGGGTAAACTCTGGAAGGATGACATGGTCGAAGAGATGGAATCCTTGCACCAGAATAAGACATGGGATTTAGTCAAGTTCCCTAGTGGAAGAAAGCCCATCGATAGAAAATGGGTATTCAAGAAGAAGATGAATGTCGCAAGACAAGTTGATAAGTTTAAAGCTCGACTGGTAGCGAAAGGTTGTTCCCAAGTTGAGGGAGTCGACTTCGGTGATATTTTTTCCCTTGTTGCAAAACTAACTTCCATTAGAGTACTAATGTCTCTAGTTGAAGCATTCAATCTAGATATACAATAAATGAATGTGAAGACATCTTTCCTACATGGGGACCTGGAAGAAGAAATCTACATGAAACAACATGAAGGATTTGTAGTAAAGGGAACGAAAGAGTTGGTGTGCAAACTAAAAATATCCCTTTATGGTATCAAGAAATCGCCAAGGATGTGGTACCAAAATTTTGACACATACATCATTAGTTTGGGATTTGTGAGAAGCAAAGTTGATCTTTGCATTTATTCCAAGGAAGAAGGTGGGCATTTCATATATGTAGCTTTGTATGTCGATGACATGTTGTTGATTGGAAACAACATGGAAGCAATAAAGGAGGTGAAGAAGAAGATATCCTCCAAGTTCAACATGAAGGATCTCAGTGCAGCTAAATTCATTCTGGGAATGGAGATTAAGAGAGATCGAGCCGCTAGAAATCTCTGGTTGAATCAGACAAACTATATTGAAACATTTTTTAAAACATTCAACATGCAGAATTGCAAACCGATAAAGGTGCCAATTCTTTTGGGAGCAAATCTTACTGTTGAATAGTGTCCAAAGACACAGGAAGAAATAGAGGACATGGCACATGTTCCCTATGCAAGTGTTTTTGGTAGTCTAATGTATGTGATGGTCTACACTCAACCAGACATTGTCCATGCAGTGGAACTATTGAGCAGGTACATGTCGACACCTAGAAAGGAGCATTGGATAGTTGTCAAGGGAGTATTTAGGTATTTATGTGGCATGAAGGGCTGTGCTATATGATACCAAGGAAGACCTAGAGGTGACAGCGGTAAATTAAATGTACATGGCTTTGTCGACATCGACTGGGATGGAGATATGGATCAATGAAGGTCGACTAGCAAATATGTCTTCAAGATGTTCGGTGGAGAAATAATTTGGATGAGTAAGCGACATGCAGTCATAGCCTTGTCAAAAAAATAATTTGAATACATGGTGGCCACTCATGGAAGAAAAGAAGCGGTATGGTTGCAAAGGTTGTGTTCAGGAATCAAGTTTGAGAAGAGAGCTATGAAGGTGAGTTGCGATAGTCAAAGCGCAATATTTCTAAAAAAGAACCCTTCTTATCATTCAAAGACTAAGTACATTGATCTACAATACCATTTTGTTAGAGATATGGTTGAAAGTAAAAAGGTGCTACTGGAGAAAGTAGACACGTTGGAAAACATAGCAGACCCGTTGACCAAGTCTGTTAGTGTTGTGAAATTTTCTTGGTGCATAGAGGAAATGGGCATTGCTACTCTGGGTCTGTGAACAAAATTTCAGGAATCTCTTGTTTCAGTAAATAAGACAACAAGTGGGATAATGTTTGGTTGTTATATAATATGTAGTAAAGTCTAGTCGAGGTGAATTGACTGGCGGTCGAAGGTCAAGGTGGATCGACAATTGTCAAGGTCGAGCTGGATCGATAACAAGTCGAAGGTCGAGCGAGTCGACCGGATAAACTCAGTCGAATATATCAACAGCAAGTAAACCAAAAAGAGGTCGAAGTGTGAGCATGAGATGACTAGTAGCTGACTTGTAATCCAACTTGGAGTCGACTGTAACATAATCCTGGGATTTGTAGGATTTGTAGCCAATGATCTACATGGATCTTTAACTATTTTTGGGCACCAATATTTAGGGTTTTTCCTATTTTAAAGACTATAAAGAGGTGTGTTGTAAGGTCGTAAAGGAGACAATCGATATAATGAAAGTTAATGCATAATAACCAGTCTTTAGAGAAATCTTTAGGTGTAGGTTGTTGGTCACGTAGATCTAAGTCGTATTGGCTACATGGTTGTTATTGTGTAGGAAAGAGGGTATGATGTCGATTGTGTCTTAGTTCTGGACCAAGGTTAGACATGTAATCTTTTATTCAGATTGAATAAGACAAAAACAGAGCAGAATGCTCAAGGAATGTTGATTTTCCCGGTTAAGGGTTTCCAAGGTAAAATCTCAGTGTACTGTGTGATTGTTATTTCATTTGCGTTCTTGATTAAATTAATGTTCTCCTTTGTTAGGTTTGACTCTTGATTGGAAGGGAGAAGGGTATGTTTTAGGATATTCCATGTGAAAGTGATGTAGAAGGTCATAGGCATACTTAGACTAGGAAAGAAAAATTCTTTCCTTGGTTTGCAAAACTTGGAGGCCAAGGAAATAGTAAAAATAGCCTAAGTTGGTCATTTCAAATTTCTTCTTAAGGATGGGTTTTCACATGGTTTAAAATTTTTGGGTCACTACCAATGAGGATAAGGTCATCAACATAAAGAACAAGGATTATGAGATGGATTTTTACTTTTTTGGCATAGACATTAGGGTCAGAATGACATCTAGAAAAGTCGGTATCAAGAAGAAAGCTTCCCATTTTGGCATACCAAGCTCGAGGAGCTTTCTTAAGACCATAAAGATATTTATTAAGGTGTAAAAAAAGGTTAGAGTCATTCTAGACATAGCTAGGAGGTTGTTCCATGTATATTTCTTATTTAAAATCCCCATGCAAGAAGGTGAATTTAACATCCATCCGATGGACCTCGCATTTATGTGAGACAACAAGGGAAAGAACAAGGCAGATGGAATTCATTTTGTCTATGGGGGGGGATTTTTCATTATAATCACTGCCTTCAACTTGAGAGAATAATTTGGAAACTAATTGGGCCTTGTGTCTTTCAACACTTCCATCTGATGCATACTTATTTATGTACACCCATTTACATCTAACAAGTTTTCTTCCTTTTGAAAGAGGTACAAGATCCCAAGTATCATTCACCATTAAAGACTAATACTCTCCATTCATTGTTGTGTCCCAATCTAGATGACCTGAATATTTTGTAAATGTCTCTGGATCATGAGTCTCTAAAAATTGAGCCAAAAGAGAAGAGGCTCGCTCGAACTATGAACGTGGTTGACATTGATCTGAAGGATCACCGGCAAGATCACCAACTGCTTCTCGTGTTGAATGGACCCATCTAGGAAGTGGTGGTGTTGATTCAGGTTCATGTTCAATGGACTCATATAAAGGAAGGTGAGTAGGCGGAGGTGGATTTTCATCTCCACTATCATCGTCTTAAGAAGAAGAAACTAGAATAGGAACAAAAGATAGCACAAACGTCGAATATGGCTTGCAGGCTAAGAGATTTTCATCAAATTTAACATCTCTTCTTATTATAATTTCATTACAATGAGGTTGAAGAAGTCTATAACCTTCGATATCTTTAGAATAACCAACAAATATACACTTCTCACTTTTAGGCTATAATGCTTTCCTTTTCTCATCAGCAATGTGAACCCATGCTACACTACCAAATACACAAAAATGACTTACATCTGGATTAATTTTATTCCATGCTTCTTCCATGTTATATTTTTAAGAGCCTTTGTGGGAGTGTGATTTACTATGCAGTTTTCATATTTAATGGCTTCCACCCAATACTTTAGACTTAATCCCTTAGATTGGATCATACAATTAGTCATTTCTTTTAATGTGCAGTTCTTTCTCTCAGCAACACCATTTTATTGTTGTGTAGATGGAATAGTATGTTCCATTTGGATTCCATGTGCAGTGCAATAAATTGTAAATTATTGTTCACATATTCTCCTCCATTATGCATTCTTAACCTTTGAATTTGATGTCCAAATTTTTTTTCTACAAGGGCCTTGTAGGAAAAAAACTTGTCAAAAACTTTTCTCTTAAGTTTTAAGAAGTAAACCGAAGTGCATCTTGAAAATTCATCAATGAAAGTTAAGAAATACTTTCACCCAAAAAAAGAAGGAGAAGAAAGTGGACCACACAAGTCATAGTGAACAAGCTGAAAAGGGATCGAGGTGTGCCAAGAGGCACATTTTTCAAAATTGTCCCAATGATGTTTGTTGAGAACACAACCGGCACAAACACCATCTATGCAAGAAGCAAGAGGAATATTAATCACCATCTATTGATTACATAGTCGATGCAATGAGCGATAGTTTATATGCCCAAACCATACATGCCAAAGTTTTCTCAAGTCATCGCTATGAGCAACAAAAACAAATGGAAAAGTTGATGACCCAAAGTTGTCAAACTTGTACAACCTGGTAATATCTTCAACAATTCCAATTGCAAGCATATGCTTAGGATCTTTTATATCGTTTATTACAACTTGGAAAGGTGAAAACTCTTTGATTTTACCTTCACCTGAATGAGTAATATGATACACTAATAGACGGTTGCAGGAAATACTTGAAACACATAATACATCATTGAAAAGACCATTATTTACATGAACTATTCCAGACCCTACAACGCTAAGAGATCTATCATCACCAACAAATATTTTTTTGGTGTTGCATTCATTTAGAGCAGAAAATATGGCTTTATCCTTAGCCATATGATAAGATTCTCCAAAATTAATAAGTTACTCATTAGAAGAAGTAGTAGAAGTTGCATTGAAGTAGAAACCAGAAGCAGAAAGTGCATGTCCATGAGAACAAGAGTTAGAAAAAGAATAATTAATACTAATGTTGTGTTTCTTCATTGTCGCTTCCAAAGCTTCCATCTTCTTAAGACATTTGGACTCCCCATGACCATATTTCCCACAAAAGTTGCAATGTTTGTTAGTCTTCTTATTTTTAGATTTTTCTTCTTTGTCACCATTAGGAGTAGAAGTTAGTTGAGAGGGTTTGTGACCTTTGTTTTGCTTGTTGTTGTGGAGAGGATGTTGCTTCTTGGGATTTCTATATTTATCTTTATGTTGGGCCACTAAGGCTTTGTTGGATGTACCTACAATGATAATCAATCCAATTTGCATAAGCTTATCTTGCTCTCAAAATAGAGTATCAAAAAAGGACTTGAGAGAGGTTTCTTTATAAGCACTCCCTAGAGCTTCTCTAGCAGCATAAAAGGTAGATAAAAAAACAAAATATGCACTACCAAGATTAGAAATAATAGCATATATGCATCAATCTTCCTTCAGATCTAGTTGGCACTCTATACACAAAAGTCTAAGTGTTTTGAACTTAGATAAGTAATATTCAGTGCAAGGAAAATCATTTGGACTTAAAGTCATTAACCGATTCTCCAAATGGTGAGCTCGAATAATATTGTGTTTACCAAACAAGCTTCAAGATTTTCCCAAGCTTTATTGGGGGCATTAATTTCTTTGAGGTGAAAATTTAAAACAGGAGAGATGGACATTTCGATTAGTCCATGGGATTCATCATTCTTATTAATCCATTTGGCATACTTGTCATCATCAGTGGTTTCTTGTTCTTTTCCCAAGGTAATATGGTATAGTTCTTTACTTATTAATAAATCCTCCATATGGGATTTCCATTGGAAGTAGTTGGTACTGGTAAGAAAAATATCATTAGGAGAATCCATTTTAAATATGCAGAAAAAGATGAAATTGATGGTCTGGATGGAAATATCTCGAAAAAACATGTTGTTTCAAAAAAATGGCATTGAACACCTGGGATAAGAATTCCCCACTTGAAATCACTGCTCTGTTAGGGTTTCAACATCGATCCCCTCTGCCCGCGCCGCCCTTAGTCCCTATTGTGGCCATTGAGGTCAAGGAAGGGGGGCCTCCTCTCCCCTCTTACAGTTTTTCATTTCCCCTGAACTTGGCTTTAAGAATTTCAAACGATCACCTTTTGAGCTTCCAATGGAACTGAAAAACATCCTTTGGGAGGATGAGATGTCGAAGGAAAAACCCATGGATATTGACCCTGAAACAAACCATCCAAAAGAGGCTCGCACCTCGGAACCTTGAAAATGCATTCCTCAGGCTCCTGTCGCCCCCAAATACACTATCAACTCTCCAAGAATAGAAGACCAGAAACAATACATGAAGGATTTCTCCTTGACAGGAAAATTTCTGGGACTTTGGCCATCAGAAAAAGACTTAGTTAAATGGATTCAACATTGGTGGAAGCCCAAAGTTCATTATGACCTTCAGCTTGGATCAAAGGGCTTCTTCACCATCATCTTGCATAACCTCGAGGACAAAAACTGAATATTTGAAGGACGTTTGTACTTTTACAACTCGAGAGGTCTTTTCCTTTGTTTCTAGATGAAAAATTCCAGGCCAGAGAAGGAGGACTTCACGCATGCACCGATATGGTTGTGACTATACTCGTTACCTCAAGATTTCCGGTTGGAGGAAATACTAGCAAGCATTGGAAACACGATTGGCCTCTACATCAAAGCTTCGGAGGCAAAAAAACAATGAAGGTACACTGCTTACGCATGTATTTGTGTTTACTTAAATATCTCCAAACCACTACCCGGAGCCATAACCTTGGACTACTAGGACGAAGAATGGTCCCAATCCTTACATTACGAGCATATCCCCTTTTGTTTCCAGAAATTCCATTAGCATGGACATCTCTTCCGTGATTTCCCCTTGAATAATCCCAACAAATGAAACCCTGAAGATCCTAACGAAATCAAGGACATTTTCACCCAAGTCACCGGATGTCGCAAGCATCTAGCCAAAAAAGTGCCTCCTCTATCCCCCTCTAGAACCTCAACCAGTAACTCTTTCAAATCCCTTAAGAATCCATCAGAAAATCTCGTCAATCCCTTCGTCCCCCTGAAACATCCCATAGCCCCAGAGCAAGTCTAGGGTTCTCCGAACCCCAACCCACCTACCCCTGTAACCAATCAAATCCCCAACTCTAATACCTTCCTTCCAGGGAATCTAGGACCGTAAATAGGAGACCCTGACATAGATCTGGAAGATCAGGAACTGGCAGGAATAGACATGGCACACCTAGAACAAGCTTATCGAAAACAACATCTCTACACCATACCCCCGGATCAGTTATGCAAAGTTCACAAAGTTTTCCTTAACTCTACAGCAGGAGGATCAGCTTAGGCCAACTCAAATCTAGGAATAAAAAAATGAAGCTCAAAAGAACAACGAAAACCCACCAAAGAAGAGAAGAAAAGGGGTAGAAAACCAAAGCACCAACTCATTCAGTATGTAGGCAATTTCCTAGTGAATTCGGGTCAGATCCACCTGATCTCGGATAGCTTTCCTCCCCTCCAACCCTCACCTTCCTCATGAAGATGCTATCCTAGAATATAAGGGGCCTCAATGAACGAAGCAAGCAATGCTTGCTTCGGGAAAGGATTATGAAGGAACAACTAGACATTCTTCTCTTGCAAGAAACTTAATGTGTGGGAGAGGAGGCCTCTCAAATACTTTCAAAATGTTGGAAACAAGATAATTTAATTGAAATCGATGAAAAAGGTGCAGCGAGTGGGCTTGTCGTACTCTGGAACCCGACCACTATACTGATGGAAGGATTATTCACTTCCAAATGGACCATCACATCCTCCTTTAGACTCATTGGTTCGAGCAAGCCAATCTTTGTCATGAATGTCTATGGCCACGCAACCCCAGGAGACAAGGAAGCCCTCCTCCATCATTTGGAATGGATTTCCAATCACATCAACAATCGTCGATGGATCCTTGGGGGAGATTTAAATATTATAACTGGCCTAGAGGAAAATAAGGGAGGTACTCACAGATTGGGAAATGACATTGAGCAGTTCCATCAAATATTTAGCTTGTTGAATCTCATTGACGTAGAAATGGATAATGGGCCTTTCACTTGGTCCAATAGATACTTGGGGGCACAACATGTCTCATGAAAAATAGACAGTTTCTTAATCTCAGAACCCTTCATGTTGGATGGCCTCTCTTGGCATGCCACTGTGATTGATACTCCGAGATCTGACCACTAGATGATACTTCTTTCAATAAACATTAGTGGTACCCAAGGTAGAAAACCCTTTCGCTTTGAAAAATTCTGGCTGACACACCCAGAATTTCAAGAAAACATAATTCTCTGGTGGAAAGAAGCAACAATAACCACAGGTACTCCTATATACAAACTCCAATAGAAGCTAAGAAACCTCAAGCAGCACTTAAAGTTCTGGAACAAATCCACTTTTGGCAACATTTTCCATGCTCGGGAAATCCTTAATCAACAAATTCAAGATCTTCAACAGCAGATCAGACTTCAAGGCTTCAACAATTCTCTAAAGGAACAAGAATCTAGTCTCAACAAACAACTCGCAGAAACATGGGCACAGGAAGAAATTCTCTGGAGACAGAAATCTCGTATCCAATGGCTCAAAGAGGGGGAAAGAAACACCAAATTTTTCCAAAGATCGATGCTTCAACGCCGCCATACCAATCGCATTAGTCACCTTGTTTCGGACCAAGGCCTAGAAATCCAAAAACACGCAGACATAGAGTAGGAACTGTTGTCTTACTACAAGAACCTTCTTTCAGAACCCCCTATCGATCGCACCCAAGCTATCGACTCTATTCTCAAGCACATTCCAAAGGAGGTCACCAAAGAATAAAATGAGGCTTTGATGTGTCCAATTACCCAAGAAGAAGTTGATCAAGCCCTCATGGACACCACGTTGGGAAATGCCCCAGGGCCTGATGAATTCACAGCAGATTTCTTCCACCATTGTTGTAATATCATCTGAGAAGAAGTCTGGGAAATCATAGAAGACTCCAGAAAATTTGGGCAAGTCCTACAGGCCCTCAATGCCACCTTCCTCACTGTCATCCCCAAAGAGAACAAAGTCACCTCCCCAAGTCATTTTCGACCCATTGCACTCTGCAATGTGATCTACAAGCTCATCATGAAGGTCATAGCCAAGAATCTCAAACCTATCATATCGTCCATCATCTCTCTAGAACAATTTGGGTACGTGCAGGGAAGAAAGATATTGGACAGCATCATTTTGGCACATGAAGTAATCCACTCGCTTCATTCGACTAAGTCCCCTGGTATGCTTCTAAAACTGGATCTTTCCAAAGCTTTTGATAAACTTAGTTGCCTTTGGTTTTGACCCCTCTTGGGTCTCCTGGATTGTCAATCTCACTTCGTTAGCCCTGTTATCCATCATGGTCAATGGTGTTCCCTCTAAACCCTTCTCTCCATCTAGAGGTATCAAACAAGGGGATCCACTCTCGCCCTTTATATTCATCCTAATGGCGGAATGGCTTAGTCGATCCATCAAAGTAGCCATCACCGATCACTCCCTCTCAGGTCTCACCCTCCATGGAATCTCCCTGCCCATATCGCATAGTCAGTTTGTGGATGATATCCTCTTGATGGGACTCCCCACAGCCTAAGAAGCTCTTCGAATTCGATCAGTGATCAACCTATTCTGTGATGCTTCGGGTATGGAAGTAAATCTCTCCAAGTCCCAAATCTTCTTCTTCAACAGGCCTGTCCAGATCCAGCACCATATCACGCAACTCTTGGGTTTCACACGCAGCACCCTCCCTTCCAAATATCTTGGCATCCCTCTTATTGACAATCCACTAAGGAAAACCTCCTGGGAAGATATGTTATCCAATTTCAGGAAAAAAATTGCTTCTTGGACTTTTCGCTCCCTCAATCTGCCTGGTCGCCTCATCCTCCTCAAGTCTTTCCTTCAAGCCCTCAGTATTTACGCTTTCTTGGCGCTTGCGGCCCCAAGATTCATCCTCAAAATTCTCATAAAAATCCAAAGGAGCTTCCTCTGGCAAGGGACCAAAGATGGTCGCAAATGGGCTCTGGCCAGTTGGCAAAAAACGTGCAGACCAAAGGATGCAGGGGGACTCGGACTCTCGGATCTGTCTATACTCAACAATTTCCTTGGTGAAAAAATCTAGTGGATATGGTTAAAAAGGACTCAAGACCTCTAGGCGTAGCTATGGAGGAAAAAATACACACCTTCCACACTAGAAAAAGAACTAATCAGATGGAATGGTCAAGGCTTTGGATCTCTTATCTGGAACGCGGCCAAGCAAAACAAGGGGGTGATCACAAACCACGCTTTCTAGGAACTTCAAGATGGGACATCGTCCCTCTTCTAGAGTGAATCTTGGCAGCAGCTTGTGCCCCTAGACAAGGATCCCACTTTGATCACTTTCATTCCCTTAATGATAGGTGCAAGCCTCCAAAAAGCTGTCGACTTCTGGATTCTTGCAGACAACAGAGTCACTTGGTGCAAATTGAAAAACACCCACGAAGAGATGAACATCCCCCCTGAGGTAAATCTACAGCCATTGATATACCAACTCACTTCCAGGAGAATCTCCAGCCATCAAGGGGAGGACATCCTACGATGGGGTCACTCTAACAGGCACCTTCAATCTTCAAGAGGCTTATTTTCTCAGCGCATGACATAATTCCCTCTCAAAAGAAGCAGTTTGGAACAAAATCTGGGGCACAAAGCTCTGGCCTAAAATCAGCACTTTTCTTTTGTTAACGATGAACAACAGCATCTTGACATGGGACAATCTAATGAAAATAGGATTTACAGGCCCATCTTGGTACCATCTATGTTGCAATGAGGAGGAGACTCAGAATCACCTTCTCAATCTCTGCCCCTACAGATCGCAACTTTGGGATCAATGTGCCAGCATCATGAGAACCTCTAATAGAAATCAATCTAGCATAAGGGAAACCATTCAGGGATAGAGAGATTGAACATTTCACTCTCCCATCGTCAATAGGATTTGGCAGCTTCTACTGGGTTTTATCCTGTGGCATATTTGGAGAGAATGGAACCGCAGAATCTTCAAATCATCCTCCTTGAAATGGAAAGAAGTCTGGTCCAAATTCCTTTCCAACATTAAGGAAACAATCAACTTACACCCCTGGAAGAATCAGGATTTGAAATGCCCGCCAATTGAGCAAATCATTTTCAATGCCTGACAACTCAACCTCACTCCTTCTCTTTCTTCCCCAATCCCAGGTAATACTACTAATATCATCCCCTCCCATTGGGAGGCCTCGCAAGATGGGTATCATAAAATAAACTTCGATGGAGCCTCCAAGGGAAATCTGGGACCTGCTGGTTATGGGGTCGCCATCCGCAACAGCAAAGGAGAGATCCTCCACATCTTAGCTGGGAACTTGGGGCATAACACTAACAATGTAGCTGAGCTATGGGGATTTCTCAAAGGACTTCAAGTGGCCAAAGATCAAGGGATAAATTTCCTTATAGAAAAAGGAGATTCAAAGATAGTCATCAACCTCCTCTCACATCTCCTAAATGGTGCAAATTCGAAAAAGATCTCCCCAAGTTGGAGACTCATGGACGGGTTGATCAGAATAAAGTCAATTCTTCAGCCACAATGGGTAATTCTTCCCTCCCATGTACGAAGAAAAGAAAATCAAGTGGCACATATGTTGGCAAACTTTGGGGTAGACCTGCAGGAAGGAGATTTTTGTAGTTTTCATGAATTTTGTCCTACTCATCCCCTCGTTGTTGCATGCATAAACACTGCTCACGGCAAGGACCATCCCCTAGATGGGGTGTCATTAGAATTGACGAGTGGGTAGACAGTTGGGCAGACACATGGCCACAACCCACGCCACAACATGCCAACATAGACCGCACTCACCTCAGCGATTACTCCATGCATTTAAAACCTCGTTCAACCCACCCCCACATTCATTTTCACTCAACTCAGTTTAATGCCATGGCACTCCATTTCATAGGGATGGTAAATGCGATGGGTTGGATGCATGCCCAGTCCCATCATCTTTCCCGGATCAGTGGTTTTTGGCCCAAGCCAAGGAAATCCATGGTTCATTTGAGCTCTCTGCCTCTCGCGTTTCTCTCTCATCCACCAGTCTACATTTTATTTTGGCTCTGGTTCAAGATTTCTCCTACGCTCCACCATCTTTTTCACTCTTGGCCTCCTACACCTAGCACTCATCCTTCAGTCTACATTTTTCTTTGGTTCTGGTTCGATATCTATCCTTCGCTCAATCGTTGCCTCGAGCTCCATCTCTAGTTCTCTGATTATCTCCTGATGCCTCGCCTTCAGGGTAATTCTAAGCGAGGGGCGGCCTGGTACGCTATGAGAGGCAGAGGCTTGATGGGTCGTGGCAAGAAATCTCCTCAGAGCTTGCCTCAGGGCCCTGCTCATTCCTCCACTTCAAAACCTGTCCATGACCCTACTCGATCCACGTGGCAAGTAAAAGTTGGTCCACGTGGTGATACTCCTCCTTATAATAACCTCATTTTTACGAATAAGTTTCTTATGAAGTGACCCACTTTTATAGAATAAGCAGGGTTCACTTTTATAATGAAGTTACTTTGAAAGCTGCATGAAAAATAAATAACTTAAAATAAAATATTAAAACTAATTATAGTGATTCACTTTATAATTTAAGTAAAATACACTTTACAATGGATGCATGAACTTTTTCAAAAATATTAACAAAAAAGAGACTTGAACTCAAGACCTCTTGTTTAATAAAGCAATTTTTAACCAAGTGAGATAGTGCGAAACATATTATATTGTTTAGAAGGAGGATTGGGGTTGTTGTTGTTGTTGGTGGTGGTGGTGGTGGTGGTGTTGAAGACGACCTTGGAAAGTGTGCTCATAAAAAACTATTTTCACACAAGAAAAAAAAATTGTTTCTCGATGACAACAAGGGTTAGATCTCAGTTAGCTTACTGTTGTGCCTCTTTTGTCATCTAAATGAGAAAAACAGAGGTTCTTACAAGCTTAATTGGGTTAGCTAAGCAAGACAGCAGTAAAGGAAAGGGTTAGAAGAATAAACATAAAAGACTAAACTAAGAATTAAACTAGGAAGGGAAAAAACAATTAAACTATTGTGCATAAGGACATAAGAACAA
>JASDQU010305760.1:104121-127584 GCA_032191745.1 Picea mariana | reverse complement strand
CATTGATCTACGATCCATGTTGCTCCACCGTTTTCCCAAAAAACATCGTTTAGGGCCTCAAAATGGCCCCGGAAGTTAAAACTGCTAAAAATAGTAAATTACCAAAATTGCCAGAAACATGTTTTGGGCCAGTTGGAGAAGGTGGGTGGCCACCGATATCCACCTGGATCAATACAAGCCACCAAGACACCCTCTATGTCGTAGGACCTCCAATTGACCCTCTCTAAACATCAAGTGGTTTTTTCCACTCCCCAGGGAATCCCTCCTTCTCATGGTGTTCATGATCATTCCATTCCCCTTGTCCCAGGAAGCATTCCTCCCAATATCCGTTCCTATCTTCATCCATTTTTCCAAAAAAGTGAAATTGAGAAAATTGTTCAAGAATTTCTCAATGCATGTGTTATCTGCCCTAGTACGAGCCCCTACTCTTATCCGGTGGTCATGGTCCTTAAGAAAGAAGGTTCTTGGCACATGTTCTCTGACTTTCGCGCCCTCAACAAACTCACTATTAAAGACAAATTTCCCATTCCTGTTATTGATGACCTCTTGGATGAATTGAGTGGCGCCAAGTTATTTACTAAACTGGATCTTTATTCTGGCTACAACTAGATCCGTATGAAGGAGGTAGACATTCCTAAAACTGCATTTAGAACTCATGAGGGCCACTATGATTTTTTGGTCATGCTCTTTGGCTTGTGTAATCCTCCCTCCACTTTCCAAAGCCTCATGAATCATGTCTTCTGTCCTTTTCTTCGTCCTTTTGTCTTATTTTTCTTTGATGACATCCTCATCTATAGTAAAACCTGAACAACCCATCTTGCTCATGTGGATCGATTTCTCCATCTACTCTCTCAGCACCAACTTTTCCTCAAACAACCTAAATGTTCTTTTGGCGCCTCGAAAGTCAAGTACTTGGGTCATCTTGTTGGTAAGGCTAGTGTGAGGGTGGATCCTAAAAATATTGAAGCGATGAAATATTTTCCTCACCCAAAGATTCTCAAAATCTTGCGTGGATTTCTGGGTTTAACAGGTTATTATCGCAAGTTTGTTAAGAATTATGGAAAGATTGCAGCAGCTCTCACTGTTCTCCTTAAAAACAATTATATCACTTGGACTCCACTAACATCTAAGGGTTTTCAAACCTTGAAAATGGTCGTGTGCACCACTCTAGTCTTGGCCCTTCCTGATTTCACAAAATCATTTGTCCTGGAATGTGATGCTTCCGAGAAAGGAATTGGCGTAATCCTTATGGAAGAGGGTCAACCTTTGGCCTTTACCAACAAACAACTGTCAGAGAAACATTTGGGAAAATCAATCTATGGAAAGGAAATGTTGGATATTTTGCATGTCGTGGATATTTGGCGCCCTTATCTACTGGGGAAATGCTTCTAAATTAAGAAAGATCAACAAAGCCTTAAGCATTTTCTGGAACAACGCCTTTCCTCCCCAAAGAAACAAAAATGGGTGACTAAGATCTTTGGATATGATTATGAGATCATTTACAAGAAAGGAAAAGACAATGTGACTGTTGATGCACTTTCCATAAATATGAAGACGAAGGGTCCCTTTTTTCTCTCTCCTTTATTGTACCAGATTGGCTCCAAGTTGTTCACCAGAAATGGCTACATGATCTCAAAAGTTCACATCTGATACATCAATTGAAGGCCAAATATCTAGTCTCCCCAGGGTACTCTTGGTTCAATGATGAGCTTCGATACAAAGGCCATTTTTATTTAAGTAAACATTCAAAACTTAAATCCATGATACTTTCTAAGCTTCATGCTACACCCACCGCCGGGCTCTCTGGGTTTACCAAAACCTATGACTGGGACAAACGTTCTTTTTTCTTGGATGGTATGAAACAAGAAGTTCACAATTTTGTGGTTGAATGTGATGTTTTTCAATGCAACAAGGGTGAAACAATCAAATCTCCTGGCACACTACAAAAAATTCTGATTCCACCTGTTATTTGGTAGGATATCTCTATGGATTTTATTGTAGGCTTTCCTAAATTGGGAAATAAATCAGTCATCATGGTGGTAATTTATTTTCTTTCCAAGTATGATCATTTCTATGCTCTTCAACACCCATTTACAACATCCATTGTGGCTAAAATTTTCATGGATCAGGTTTCAAGCTTCATGGCATGCCTCATTCTATTGTTTTTTATCGCGACCCAACTTTCACCAGCAATTTTTGGCAAGAACTGTTCAAGCTACAATGCACCTAATTGCATCTCAACACAACTTATCATCCCCAGTTTGATGGTAAAATTGAAGTTGTCAACAAGTGTTTGGAAACATATTTGAGGTGTTTTGCATTGGAAAGGAAAAATAAGCGGGCTTAATGGTTACCACTAGTTGAATGGTGGTACAACACTTCTTACCATACAACTACCTGCATCACTCCTTTTTAAGCGATATATGGATAAAAGGCACCGCCAGTTCTCTCATATTTTCCAGGTCTCTCGAAGGTCTAGGCAGTTGAGCAAACACTTACAGTTTGAGAGGCTATTCTCCATACCCTGAAAGAGAATTTTGTCATGGCCCAAAATCGCATGAAGCAACAAGAAGATCAAGGTTGCTCTGAACATCAATTTGCAAAAGGATATCAGGTGTTTATTTGACTGCAACCTTACAAGAAAAATTCCCTCAAGGATGACCATTGTCAGAAACTGGTGCCCAAATTTTATGGTCCTTATACCATTCTCAAGTGTGTGGGACAATTGGACTATCAGTTAACATTGCCCAGTCATTCTAAGCTCCATCCTATTTTTCATGTTTCCTACTTAAATAAGGTGATTGGAACTAAGTGCCAAACTCAAACCAACCTTCCCGAGTTGGACGAAGAAGGCTCCATTTGGCTACATCCACAAGCATTTTTTGACCAGCGTGAGCGTCGTCTATGTCAGTGAATCATCAAGGAAGTGTTAGTCCAGTGGAAAGATACAACTCTAGCAGATGCTACTTGGGAACCAGCTACCATTCTAAAACAATTTCCTCATCTCAAGCCTTGAGGACAAGGTTGTTTTTAAGGGGGAGGACATGTTAGGGACCTAACCCCTCATGTAGGTAGAATACCATTTTTCCATGTAATAAAGGTTAATATTAATAAGTCCTAGGAATAAGTAAGAATAAGTCCAATGTAAGAAGACCTAATAGAAGGATCTTCCTCTATATTGTTCTTTTGATAGACATATTTAATATAGATAGGATTCGAGGGTATTATAAGTTTTGTCTTGGATATTATTGTAATAGAGCTCTACGCTGCTGGAGGTTGCCCCCTCGAAGAGGCAAGTGAACATTTCTCTTAGTAATCAAAGTGCTCTTTCTGGTGTTATTCTGGTATTATTGTTGTGTTGTTCTAGTATTATCGTTGTTTATCTGACATTTCTAGCTAATTATTTCTTTTCCGCATACTATTTTATATCTAGAATATTAAGATACAAAAAGTAGTTTGTATTATATGATTGATAATAACCTTTTGTAGCATTGATTCATGCCTATTTATACATTTAAATTACTAGAAGGTAGTTTCAACTTCCATGGCTACCTTGGTCGGTTCACACAACCTAGAAATCAATCAACCTAACTATGTAGTCGATTGAGCTTCACAACTGATTTATTCCTTTACATTTTGTCTACTCATAGGCCTAGTCAAATAGTTGAATAGGCCCTCCAACATATTTCCCCACCCTCAAATCCTTCTTCATCCCAAAAAAGGGGAGTTTGGAAAACATAAAAAATTACATGTACACTTATTTTTTTTTAATCTAAATGTTAGTTATCTCTGTTGATTGTTGGCATGTTTATCAGGAAGGTGTGCTTGTCATTGATGGCAAGATCAGAGTATGCAGTGATGGAAAAACAGGGACAACGTAAGCTGCTCAGAAGAGAAAGTGCAATGGTGCACACAGAGTGCAAGAGTGTGCTTGTTCATTTAATGACAAACATGCAGGCAAGGAAGATCATTAGCGCAAGGATAATGGCATGGAAAGATCAGAAGCATAAACTCCATTTTGGAGTTTCGGATACCCAGAAATTGAGAAGACGAGAGTTGAGACTCTTCAACAAAGGAGTCTCGGAGTTGTGAAATCTGGAATCCTGAAATAAGCACATAAATGAAGAGTTTTGCAGACCGGGAAATAACTCCATTTCTGAGTGTCGGATACTGGGAGTTGGAAGAGTCAAGACTCTTCATCATCAGGAGACCTGGAATCGCGAAATGCGAAACACCGAAATCCCGGAAGAAGGAGGACAATTTCGGGTACCAGGAGTTGGAAGAGTCAAGACTCTTCATCATCAGGAGTCCCGAAATCGCGAAATGCAAACCACCAAAATCCCAGAAGAAGGAGGACGATTTTGGTTACTAGGAGTTGGGGATGTCAAGAACTCTTACTACAGAAGTCCTGAAGTCGCGAAACCCGAAGACATGAAATGAGAAATCGCGAAATGTCAATGACTCCATACCGTAGGTTAAGATACCGGGAGTTGGAGATGTCAAGGACTCTCACGACAGAAATCCTGAAGTTGCGAAGTGCGAAAAGACGAAAAGTTGAGATGACTCCATTTCAAAGTTTCACAGACTGGGAGGTAGATTTGTCAAGAACTCTGATGTCAAGAATTCTAAAATCGCGATGTGCGAAATCACGAAGAGATCTGGACCGTCAAATCATCTAGGGTGTGGACTGTTGATTCGACTCCATTTCGGAGCTTCG
Organism: Picea mariana; assembly: GCA_032191745.1. Lineage (NCBI taxonomy): Eukaryota > Viridiplantae > Streptophyta > Pinopsida > Pinales > Pinaceae > Picea > Picea mariana. Next base: position 122,867 of record JASDQU010305760.1, on the reverse strand, counting down.
AATGCCGAGAGTTGGAAGAGTCAAGTGACGAGACTCTTCATCGCAAGAATTGCGAAAGGCCGAAATGCGAAATTTCGAAGTGATCGGAGCTAGCACAACCAAGCTCCATTTTGGAGCTTCGGATACCGGGACATGGAGCATGAAGAACTCATTGCCACAGGAACGATGAAGTGCCGAAAAGTGAAATCACGAAAGCACTATATCAATAAGCGCTCGGTCACCACTTGTAGTCACATGGTCGAAGAGATGTAGAGAAAATCTTGAAGCGACAAGCTCCTTTTTCGGAGTTTCGGAGATCGCGACTTGGAGAGTCGAGATGCCACACAACAGGATTGCCGAAATGCCAAAGTGAGAAATGGCGAAATGAATGCAAGATTCAACGAAGTCAATTCAACGGTGCATATGAATTTGAATAAGATCAGAGGGCCACTATTTCACTTCACAGTGTAAATGACAGAAACAAATGATGGTTCTGCCAGAGTATGAGCTCGTCTATGACAGAGAAGATGAAGAGTCTCAACTGCCAGAGAAATTGAGGAATCTCGACATAATACCCAGTGATGATGGATGCGTGAGGGAAACCTCCAGGGAAGTTGAAGAGTTACCATGATGATCAGGCAGAGCACTCAAAATCAACAGGAGATGCAGAACAGAGAGAGACAATGTGGCACACATGACAGGGGATAGCTGTGGAAGAGTGAAGTGGAGAAAACACCTCGATGTGAAGGAGATGGTGGCTGGAGAGGATGCAAGAGAAAGAAGCAGATTGCATGCACAAGGTGCACAGAGAGTATAAGAATACTAAACAAAGAATAAATGTTGTGGATGTTGAGTGTGATTGAGGTGTGAAGAAGGAGGCAGAGCGCAGCAGCAGAAATGTACAGAAGGGGAATGGTGCATTGAAGGGACATGGCGCAAAGAGCATAAAAGGAAAAAGAACAGAAAGTGCAAGGGGTGTGCAGAAGACACTGATGCAGATAGAGCAACGCAGTGTAGCAAAATAGTGATGAGACCGGTAAGCCATTGAAGAAATTTATATCACTGTAATAAGTCATAATAGCAAAGATTTATATTTCAGGGTGGTAGGGAGGTGCTAGGGAGGATTGTTGTCCTCATAGGTTTAAGTGGGTGCTTGAACAAAGGGAGTTGTAGCTTCCATCTGGTTGCAGCCAGAGAAACGAGGGTGGCAAAGTGGTGCAAGGGAGAACTATTGTTATCTATTATACAGGTTGGTTCCTGTGTGACTAGAAGTTGGTGCTTCCATCCAGTTGGTGCTAGAACACTTAGGGAGTTGGTGCTTCCTTCTAGTGGGTTCTAGAGAAACCAGGGAGTTGGTGCTTCCTTCTAGTTGGTGCTAGAGAAACTAGAGAATTGGTGCTCTAAGAAAGTAGCAGCTTGCAAAACAGAGGTTGCAGCATCATTATGAGTTGGTGCTCATATGTATGATAATGTAAAGAATGTAAAGATTACTTATCATATAAAGAAGAAGAGGTTTTTACCCTCTATGGGTTTCCTCAGGAAATATCTGTCTCTGTGTATCTCATATGTGTGACTGATGCTGAAAGTGCTATTACTTATTTCCTTGCATTATTGTTATTGTCATTCAGTACTTTCTTAAGAGTTTAAAATAAGCATAATTGTTTAAGCATGGTAACAACGGATTCACCCCCCCCTCTCAGTTGTCCAATAATTCGTATCAGAGCGGGCCCCTTTTATCTAAGGGTAGATCCTAGAGCTTAAACATGTCAAGCCATGAAGAAAATTCAACCAATAAGGCCCCTATGTTCAATGGAACAAACCTTTCCTTCTGGAAAGTGAGAATGAGAACCTACATAATGGCTTTAGGAGCAGATGTCTGGGATGTGGTAGATATTGGTTATGTAAAGCCAGTTGTACTAGCTAATAAGGATGACAAGGTAGAATTTAGCTTCAATGCTAAGGCTATGAATGCTATCTTGAGTGGGCTTGCAGAAGTAGAATTCGTAAACGTTATGCACCTAGGAACTACCAAAGAAATGTGGGACAAACTCATTAGTAGTTATGAAGGTAATGAGAAGGTAAAGGACTCCAAGCTTCAAACCTACAGAATACAGTTTGAACAGTTGAAGATGAAGGAAGATGAAAATGTTGGAAAATACTTTCTGAGAGTAGAAGAAATGGTAAATGCAATGAAAGCACTTGGTGAAAAAATTGAGGAACCTTCTTTAGTTCAAAAAATCTTGAGATCTCTCCCAAATAGGTTCAACCTGAAGATCCCTGCTATAGAAGAACTTAATGATCTAAAAACCTTGGAGTTTGATCAACTTCTAGGAACATTGACTGCGTATGAAATGAGAATAGTTAAAGATAAACCCACCTCCAGAGAAGAATCATTTAAAGAAGACAAGAATGAGGATTCCGAGCCCGATGAAATTGAAGAAAAATTTGTGAAGAGACTGAAGAAGGGATCAGGAAAATACAAAGGTAAAATGCCTTTCAAATGTTTCAACTATGGTAGGATAGGTCATTTTGAAAATAAGTGTCCCCACAAAGGAAAGGGTCATACATGTGATGATGAGGAGAAGTACAAACACAAAAATTTCTTTAAAGAGAATAACTTTAAAAAGAAAAGTCTTTGCATAAACAATGATGATGATCCTTCAGATGATGAAGACAATGACTCCTCTATTGAAGATAAACTAAATGACTTCATACTTATGGCCAAAGAGAATTATGATAATAACAACACAGGAAGTGATGCTAATGAAGAAGAAGTTATGGTGGACATGGAAGGAGAACTGATTAGTGCACTGGAAGAGATTGACAGACTAAGAATTAAGAATATAAAGCAAAGACAACTGCTGATACAATTCGAGAAAGACAGTAAAAAACCTGATGAAGACCTTGTCCTACTAAAAGTGGAATTAGAAGAAGAAAAGAAAATTGAGGACATTCTGAAACGACAGTTATCAAAAAAGAAGGCAAGATGTGAAGCCTTAGAAAAAGAAGTAGTAAAAACTAGGAAAGAGATGGAAAAGTTTCAAGCCTTGTATAATCAGAATCTGTCAAGTATCAAAGCCTCAGAAGGATTAGCCACCGTTCTGAATCAAAAAAGGAATCCAAAGCTGAAAATTGGCTTGGGTTATGAAAAGGGATCAAGTAGTGGTAAGCCAAAAAATGAAGAACCCATCAAGTTTGTCAAATCTACAACCAATGACAACAACAAACTTGCAGAGACAAAGGAAGACAATCAACCGCCCAGGATGGGTAAAGAAAAAGGTGCCAGGACTGAATCTATAGAATAAAGAAATAATGCACTCCCTACTGAAAGATATCATCAACATGGAAGAAATCGATTTGCTCAAAGAAGACAACCATCTTTCAAGTACAAAGAACTTTTCTATGGCTATTGTTTCTACTTTTCTAACATTGGTCACAAAGATGTAAACTGTTCCTTAAGACTTAGACATGAGCAATTAAGATTTCAAAGGAATAAATACTTGCCACAACAAAGAATGATATAGCCAAGTAACAAACCTTCACATATTGCAAATTGGCAAATGAAGTCTAGGGACATGCAACTAAGGAGGTCAAGAAATAATCAACAGTCAATGAGTAGACAACGCTACAACAATAATTTTAACCTATTGAACAATGATATTGAATGCTACATCTATCATAACTATGGACATAAATCTGTTGACTTTCGACTAAGGAACTATGAACCAGATTTGAATTCCCCTGCTGAAAATGTGAAGGTTTGGAAGAAGAAAAAAAGTGACAAGTGTGTATTAGTGTTGTCAGCTCAAAGAAAAATGAACCCTTGGTATATAGACAGTGGATGCTCCAAACATATGACGGGTGACAAAGGTAAGTTTCTATATTTAAGTGAAATTAAATCAGGAAACGTAGCATTTGGAAATGATGCTCCAGGTAAAATAAAGGGTAAAGGGATGGTGAGTTTAAATAATGGAAAAGGAAAAGCCCAAGATGTTCTACTTGTAGATGGGATGAAACATAATCTGCTCAGTGTAAGTCAAATGTGTGACAGAGATTGTGAAGTGGTGTTCACATAAAAGGACTGTAAGATAAAGTTTGTAAACTCAGGACAAGTGGTGGCCAAAGGCACAAGGACAAAAAATAATGTATATATGCTGAAAGAAAATAGAGAAGAATGTCATCTAAGAAAACATGATGAAATCTGGTTATGGCATAGGAGACTTGGACATCTAAACTTTGACCACTTAATCAAACTCAAAAATATCAAGGCAGTAAAATATCTTCCGAGAATATCAAAGCCCCAAGATTCAANAAGACACAGGGAAAGAAAACTACTTCATGCTGATTATTGATGATTACTCCAGACTTACTTGGGTTGCCTTTCTCAAGGAAAAAGCTGAAGCTTTTGAGAAGTTTAAAATATTTAAGGCTTTAACTGAGACTCAAACAAGCAAGAGGTTAAAGGCAGTAAGATCAGACCGAGGAGGAGATTTTATGTCAAGTGACTTCAAGGAATTATGTGATAAGCATGGGATCAAGAGAGAATACACCATCCCAAGAACTCCACAACAAAATGGAGTAGTTGAGAGGAAAAACAGAATAGTGCAGGAAATGGCCAGGTCAATGATGAGTAAGAAGAACATTGGTCAAACCTATTGGGTAGAAGCAATACACACAGTGTTCCATGTTCTTAACAAAGCCCACCTCAGACCACAACGTGACAAGACACCTTATGAACTGTGGTATGGGAGACCTGCTTCAATTAAACACTTCAAAGTCTTTGGGAGTAAATGTTACATAAACAATAATGATGAGAACCTTGGAAAATATGATGACAGGGATGATGAAGGTATCTTCTTAGGGTATGTTACAAACAACAAAGGATACAGATGCTATAATAAGAGGCTGCATAAAGTGGTTGACTGTATTGACGTAAAAGTTGACGAGGGAATCCCAGCAAGAAAGGTGTACAGTAATGAGTCTTCTACAAAAGATACAACTAAACATGAAGATGAATAGGTCCAAGAATCAGAAAACAAAGACTCTGAATCAGATGAAGACACAGATACTCAGATAGACTCAAATCAAGAGACAACTTCAAATTCCTCCTCCAGAATCACTCAAAAGAATCATCCTGCAAGTCAGATAATTGGTGAAAAATACAAAGGTGTACAAACCAAGAGAAAGCTAATCAAAAACACCGAACAATCACATATAGCTTTCATATCCATGCAAGAACCCAAGAAATTTAATGAAGCTAACAAAGATGACCTTTGGGTTAAAGCAATGAATGATGAGCTTGATCAGATTGAGAAAAACAATATGTGGGAGATGGTTCATAGACTGGAAGGTAAAAATATCTTCGGTTACAAAGAGCAGGAAGTCGAACAGTTTGGAGCTTACTTCGGTTATGGATATGCAGATATCTTTATACTTGGGGAATGGTAATTATAGAACTCCATTTATGAAGTGCAGATAGATTACGTACAAGATCGTTGGGTTGCCATGCTTGGCCAATCCATTTTCAATGATTATATTTTGAGTTCGTTACATGTCGGCGTTCATCTGATGTCACATGGCTGCGAAGTACTGAACGAGTGAAGAAGTGTGATCTAACTAGCCGTCACCCACTCCACGAGTGGTGGATTTGACATATTGAGGCACGTGATACCATGTCTTAGCGAAAGTGGTTTCGTAAAATCACCTTCTTACTCAAGTATATCTCTGAAGGCACTGTGTGTCTGTGTTTTCGAGACTTGGATATTATCTAGAATTTCCATGGTGATAACATCAAGAAATCAGGAGAGATAATTCTGATGTGTATATAGGATCAAAAGGTGCTTATTCCCATGAATTTTTGAAATTTAGCCTGATATGTTGCGATGGATACACATTTTTCAGAATTAACAACAACTCAATCAGATCAGACCAACGCAGAGTCCATAAAAATGGAAGAAGAACAAGGGAATTACAGTCAGGAAAATGAGAGCAAAGGGGTGGATTTCCATTTGGGCATGGAAGGAACGAACTCCAATGGACATGGAGAAGAAAGGAATGAAGATATGAATATGGTTGAGACCATTAAGAATTTGCAGAAGGATGTCCAAATCCATAAAGGTGATAATGAAAGGCTTATGAAAACCAAAGACCAGCAAGATGAATTCAACATGAAGCTATTAGAAGGTTTGAATATAATAGAACAAAAATTGGTTAAGGAGAGTGACTCAAGTAAATCTGAGAGTCCCAAATCTTTAGAGGAGAAGGGAAAAGTAAAAAGTGCTAGTAGACATCACCATCATTCCCAAAGGTATTCCAATAAGAGAGCAGGCAACAACTCCAGCCTATCACCTGTGAGAAGGTATAAGAGATCTGGGGTGGATGAGATGCGAGGATAAATGAACAAAATCAAACCTCCTACATTTGATGGTGAGCAAAAAAAGGATGAAGATGAAGAAACATGGTTTCTAGGCATGAGGAAATATTTTCAATTGCATAATTATTCTTCTCATGCAGAAGGTAGAATCTCTATCTATCAACTCAAAGGAAAGGCCTCCATGTGGTGGGATCAACTTGTGCAGGTGCAACACATTGTAGAGAAAAGTGTTACTTGGAAGGAATTCAAGAAGTATTTTGAGAAGAAGTAATTAACTAAAAGGTACTATGACAAGAAAATGAAAGAGTTCTTTGAACTTAATCTGTGAAGTATGACCATAGATGAATATGAGAGAAGGTTTCTGGAGCTGCTGAAGTATGTCTCTTTCATCAAGGATGAGACAGTCAATATTCAAAGGTATTTAAGTGGATTGCCATCGTTCATCAGTGACAAAATACAATATGACGATCCCAAGACATTAGAAGAGACCATACGGAGAGCTAAATGCTTATATGATCAGCAAAAAGCAAAGCCATCTTTCCAAAAGGCTTGGGAAGATAATAATAAATTCAATATGGATCAGAGGAAGAAGGGAGCTAAGCCATCATTCTTCAGATATAATCCACAAGAGTAGCAAATGCATAAAGAACCCAGAGTGATTGACACAGGAAGTCAAGGGCCAAGACATCCACCTATGCAATGTTGGGGTTGTAAAGGGGACCATAGGTTCGGAGATTGTCCTCATAGAGGTGAAAAAATTAGGGATGTTCAGAATGTACAATGGGTTGAGATAGTAGAGGACATGGGAAGATATGTGCCAAGGATTTATGCATCCCTAGACAACAAGCAAGCAGAGTATCAGTCCCACATGATTGAAGTGGAAGGTATGATCAACAACCAAACCCTTGCTATTTTAATTGATTCAGGAGTTAGTCATAGTTATATAGACCCTAAGATGGTGGAAAGTTTTCCATTGCCAAGAAGCAAGCATGGGAAATATTGGTTGGTGTAATTGGCTACATGAGCCAGGAGAAAATTTAATGAGATGGTTAAGTCATACCTCATAGACATGAATGGACTGAACACTAAGGCGGATTTGAACATCTTGCCTTTAGGTTCCTATGATTGTCTAATTGGGATGGATTGGTTGGACCAACATCACACTTTCTTAGATTGTCACAATAAATAATTTAATTACCTGGGTGAAGAAGGGAAACTAAGGAAGGCACAAGAATTCCTAGGGCAATAACCATTAGAGAAATTTCAGCATTGCAGCTGAAGAAATGTTACAGAAAAGGATGTAAAATATTTGTGGCTCATTTGGAAGAGACACCTAAAGATAAGGTGACAAATTTGGAAGATTATGTAGTCCTGGAAGATTTTGAGGATGTGTTCAAGGAGGTACCCGGACTACCCCCAAGGAGAGACATTGATTTCTCTATAAATTTGATGCTTGGACTAGCGCCAATATCAAAGACTCCTTACAGAATGAGTACACCAACATTGAAGGAGTTGCTTGAAGAACTTATGAAGAAGGGGTATATATGCCCAAGCATGTCACCTTGGGGTGCCCCGGTCTTGTTTGTGAGAAATAAGGATGGAACACTAAGTTTTTTCATTGACTTCAGACAGTTGAATAAAGTGATTTTTAAAAACAAGTAGCCTCTACCAAGGATTGATGACCTCTTTGATCAATTGAAGGATGCAAAGATCTTTTCAAAGATACATCTCAGATCAGGATACCATCAGGTAAGAATTAAAGAAGAATATATTAGCAACACCATCTTTAGGACAAGGTATGGTCATTATGAGTTCACAATGGCACCATTTGGGTTGTCAAATGCACCAGTTGTTTTCATGTGCTTAATGAATGGTGTTTTCTAAGAGTATTTGGACAAGTTTTTCATTGTCTTTTTGTATGGAATTCTTATATATTCCAAGTCATTGGAAGAGAATGAACATCATTTGAGGATGGTGTTGCAATTATTAAGGGAACAACAGTTATATGCCAAATTGAGCAAGTGCTCATTTTATCAAAAACAGATTCATTATTTGGGGCATATCATTTCAAAGGATGGGATAGCAGTGGATCTTGAGAAGATAAAGGCCATTAGAGAATGGTCATCACCGAAGAATGTGATAGAGGTGAGATCATTCATGGGGTATTGCAAGTTAATACAGAAGATTTATTGAAGGATTCTCAAAGATTGCACATCCAATCACTTCCTTGCAAAGAAAGGGAGTGAAGTTTCAGTGGACACTAGATTGTGAAAGAAGTTTCCAACAATTGAAACAATTATTGACAAGTGCTCCAATATTAAGGATCACAAACCCAGAAAAATACTTCATCGTATGCATTGATGCATGTAATGAAGAACTTGGTGGAGTCCTGAATCAAAATGGGTTTTTCATATGTTACAAATCAAGGAATTTGAAGGATCATGAAAGAAACTATGCCACTCATGATTTGGAGTTGGCAGCCATAGTGCATGCCTTCAGGGAATGGAGACACTACCTCACGGGAAAGAGGTTTGAGCTAAGAACAAACCACAATGGTCTAAAATGTTTATTTGATCAGCCAAATCTAAATGCTAGACAAAGAAGATGGTTAGAATTTCAAAGAGAATATGATTTTGATATAAATCATATCAAAGGAAAGGAGAATAAAGTGGTTGATGCACTCAACAGGAAGGTGCATGAGTTACATACTTCATCTATTAGCATGTACCAAACTAATGTTAAAAGAAAAATTCTGGAGGCTACTAATGNCTAGACAAAGAAGATGGTTAGAATTTCAAAGAGAATATGATTTTGATATAAATCATATCAAAGGAAAGGAGAATAAAGTGGTTGATGCACTCAACAGGAAGGTGCATGAGTTACATACTTCATCTATTAGCATGTACCAAACTGATGTTAAAAGAAAAATTCTAGAGGCTACTAATGTAGATCTCTAGTATAGATGATTGGTAGAAATCCTACAATAGGGGAAGATACTTCAGAAGGTGGATGATTATAAGCTGGGAATAGATGGAATACTATTGCGCAAGAACAAGATTTTTGTTCCAAATGTCCAGGACTTGAAATGTATGATTTTGCATGAAATGCATAATGTTCCTTATGAAGAGCACCCTGGATATCAGAAAACCATGGCAGTGATCAAGAGCCATTAATTTTGGCCAGGTATGAAGAAAGAGATCGTCGAGTACATTGCTAGATGTATGGAATGCTAGAAAGTGAAAGCTGAGAATAGACACCCAACATGGTTGCTGCAACCTTTAACCATTCCTAAATGGAAGTGGGAAGTGGTGACAATGGATTTTATTACGGGATTGCCTAGAATAGGCAAGTTACATGATTCGATCATGGTGTTGGTGGACAAGCTTACGAAAGATTCCCATTTTATTCCAATGAAAACTATGCACAAGGCAATAGAGGTTGTTGATATTTTCATAAAGGAAGTGGCATGATTACACGGGATTCCTAAAACAATTGTGTTCGACAGAGACCCAGAATTCACCTCGAATTTCTGGAAAGGATTGTTCAAAGGATTTAGAAAGAATCTGAACTTTAGTACAACTTATCATCCTGAGTCGGATGGATAGACAGAAAGAGTGAACAGGGTGATATAAGATATACTGAGAATGTATGTGATGGACAAACCATCAAAATGGGAAGAGTACCTACACTTCGTAGAATTCACATACAACAATGGGTATTAGGCATCATTAAAGATGAGCCCATTTGAAGAACTTTATGACAGAAAGTGAAATACTCCAGTGAGTTGGGATAATCTAGCTGATAGGACAGTAGTTGGGCCAAAGTTTCTTAGGGATATGGAGGACCAGATGACAAAAATTAAGAAGAATTTAAAAGTTGCCCAAGACAGACAAAAAATTTACGCCGATAAGAACAGAACCCACAGATAATTCAAAGTGGGGGATCATGTTTTCTTGAAAGTGAAAGCTAGAATAAGTTCCTTGAAGTTGGGAAGATACACCAAGTTGGCAGCTAGATTTTGTGGGCCTTTTGAAATCCTGGAGAGGATTGGTCCAGTTTCTTATATGATTGCATTGCCTACATCTATGTCTGTTCATAATGTCTTCCATGTATCATTGCTAAAGAAATATATACCTGATGCTAATTATGTTATTGATTGGAATGTGATTCAGGTGGAGCAAGAAGGTGCTTTTCAAGTGCATCTGGTGTGCATTTTGGACCGGAAAGTCAAGCAGCTATGGAATCGAGCCATAGGGCTTGTAAAGGTTCAATGGAATTGGTACAATCCTAAGGATGCTACTTGGGAGCATGAAGATGCAATGTGGACAGAATGCCCGCATCTTTTTGAAGATTTTTGAAAACTCTATTATATATATAGGTGTATGATGCACTAAAGACAGTGCATAAATAAGGGGAGGGGATTGTAGTATCCCTCAACCGAATCCAATTTAAAATGTAATGTAAATATACTTAAGATGGTGAGCTATTTTGACCTCATTTGGTAATGCACATCATGTGGCATAGTGCAGCATGAAATGCACAGTAAAATGACGTAATATGCACATCATAGAATACTACGTGCAATAACTAAGGTGCGCGTAGTATGGAGGACAATGAGCCTCGTGTATATGATATGTATTATAGGTTGGTGAGCTGGTTATTATAATATGAGATGCTTATGTTTTGGTATTAGGCCAGAATGCCTAGATGTCAAGGGACAATGTGCCTACTTTGTACATGACTCATGATTTATATAAATACATCATTGTGCACAGACCGACCACAATAAAAGAGATGGGGGACTAAACTTCACCAATTAGGGAAGGGAGTGCCAAAAATTCAAGGGAATATTGTATTGATATTCCTAAAATGTAAAGTATGGATAATTATTTTATCTTAAGTTCTAAAGTTGGAGACAAGTGGACCAAAGTAACTTCCATATGACAAGTGTCAAGTTGGGGACATGCATTCATATCATGGGGGACTTATCTCATTTGGGTGATCTTTTCCATGGGGGGGCGATTTTTCCAAACCAGAGCCTGACCATTATTCTCACCATTACTTTTCACAAAGAGTTCATAGTTATTCCTATACACACTCAGTTATCCAGTCAATGATTCCATGACCATTTTTACTCATGCATTCTGTTATCCTTGAGACAACCATTTAACCATTCTGGAACCTGTTCCCATACCTCCTTTTGGTTGGTGTACTTGGTTAGCTTGGAGTAGGATTGAAGAATCAGGTTGTCAAGCCCGTGAGCAGTTCTCTAAGTGAGAGAATTGTTGGGGATTGATTCCTGAAGGTGCTAAAATGCAGCTACAACACTTTGAGAATTCTGGTCCGGCCTGTTGCTGAAGCCCTGGAAGGTAAGTGGGGCAGCCGAGGGACTATTGAGTAGAGAAGGGGCACACTTGCTTGGGTGGGACAAGCATGTGGGGAATGAGAGGTTGTAGGCTATTAGTTGAGTAAGCACCTAAGACAGAGTCTTTCATGTTTTCCTTGAGCCTTAGCCTGGATAGGATCCCTTTACCCTGGGTGGAGTTCAGTCCCAGCTCGGGGGTGACTCACTATTGAGAGTGATGAATAGTGTAGTCTATGGCTGGGAGGTTTGTGGATGGTCTATAAGAAGTTGGTGACAGTCTTTCTAAGATAAGTACCAATTGTATGATAAAATGATATGTTGTTTTGTTATTTACATGCCTATGTTACGATTTTAGCATATATGTGATTATGATTTTTTGTGTTCTTATGGGTAATTTCCTGTAAATGCTGCATATCTGTGGTTACTGTTATTTCCATATAAAATTTGTATGTCACAGAAAGAAAATTGTTGTTTAACTTTAAAGATTCTGATAGAATGTTGTATGTATATGTTTTAGATGCATGCAGTTTAAAGAGTAAATATAGGTGGCATAACTCATTTGATTACTGAGAATGTTACTGTCTGGTGTCAAAGCATGAGTGGTTTCTTTGGAGTGGCACTCTCTCGCCTGAGGTTGGCCAGGGGAACGTTACATGTCAACTTCCTGGACCTTCAAGACACCTAGAAAATATAAGAGAATTGAAGGTGGATTTTGTCCATATATCACTTCAAAAGGACTCATGTGGGTAGCTGTATGGTATGAAGTGTCGTACCACCATTCATCTAGTGGTAACCATTGAGCCTATTGATTTCACCTTTCTGATGAAAAACACCCCAAATATGTTTCCAAACACTTGTTGACAATTTTAGTTTGACCATCATTCTGGGGATGATAAGTTGTGCTAAATGCAATTGGGTGCCTTGTAGCTTGAGAATTTCTTGCCAAAAATTGTTGGTGAAAGGTAGGTTGCGATAAGAAACAATATAATGAGGCATGCCATGAATATTGAAGACCCGATCCATGAAAAGTTGAGTCACAGTGGATGTTGTAAATGCATGTTAAAGAGCATAGAAATGATCATACTTGTAAATACGATCAACTACCACCATGATGATTGATTTATTGCCCGATTTAAGTAAGCCTACAATAAAATCCATAGATATATCCCACCAAATGGTAGGTGGAATTGGAAGCAGTTGTAGTGTGCCAAGAGATTTGACTATTTATCCCTTGTTTCTTTGACACACATCACAGTCAACCACAAAATTATGAACATCATGTTTCATACCATCCAAGCAAAAAGAAAATTTGACCCGTTCATAGGTTTTGGTAAACCTAGACTGCCCAATTGTGGGTGTAGCATGAATCTCAAAAAGTACGTGGATTTAAGTTTTCATTTTTTAATTAAATACAAACGACCTTTGTATTGAAGCTCATCATTGAGCCAAGATTACCCTGGGGAAACTGGAGAATTGGACTACAATTTTTGTATCAGACGTGAAATTTTGTGATCGTGTAGCCATTCTTGGTGAATTGCTTGGAGCCAATCTGGTACAATGGAGAGAGAAAAAAGGGACCCTTCATCTTCATATTTTCTAGAAAGTGCATCAACAACCACATTGTCTTTTTCTTTTTTGTAAATGATCTCATGATCATATCCTAAGAGCTTAGTCACCCATTTGTGTTGCTCTAGGGAGAAAAGGCGTTGTTCCAGAAAATACTTGAGGCTTTGATGATCTATCTTAATTTGGAAGCATTGCTCCAATAGATAAGGGCACCAAAGATCCATGACATGCAAAATAGCCAACATTTCATTTTCATAGATTGATTTGCCCAAATTTTTCTCAGGCAGTTGTTTGCTAGTAAAGGCCAAAGGCCGACTCTCTTGAATAAGGACATCACCAATTCCTTTCCTAGAAGCATCACATTCCAGGGAAAAGATCTTTTTCAAATCAGGAAGGGCTATGATTGGAGTGGTGCACATGGCCATCTTCAAGGTTTGAAAATCCTGAGAAACTGTTGGAGTCCAAGTGAAAGAATTATTTTTAAGGAGTGCAGTGAGAGGTGTTGCAATCTTTCGATAATTTTTAACAAACTTGTGATAATAACCCATTAAATACAGAAATCCATGCAATCTTTTGATATTCTTTGGGTGAGGCCAATATTGCATAGATTCAATCTTTTTAGGATCCACCCTGGCATCGACCTTGCTAACAAGATGACCCAAGTACTCGACTTCCGAGGTGCCAAAAGTACATTTAGATTGTTTGAGGAAAAGTTGGTGTTGAGAGAGGAGAAGGAGAAATCTATCCACATGAGAAAGATGGGCTATCCAATTTTTACTATAGATGAAGATATCATCAAAGAAAACTAAGACAAAATGACGGGGAAAAGGATGGAAGACCTGATTCATGAGGCCTTGGAAAGTGGAGGGAGCATTACACAGGCCAAAGGGAATGACCAAAAACTCATAGTGGCCCTCATGAGTTCTAAATACAGTCTTAGGAATGTCTTCCTCTTTCATATGGATCTGGTGGTATCCAGAACGAAGATTAAGTTTAGTAAAGAACTAGGCACCATTCAATTCACCCAAGAGGTCATAAATGAAAAGGATAAGAAATTGGTCCTTAAGGGTGAGTTTTTTTAGGGCACAAAAGTCAGGACACATGTGCCAAGAACCTTTCTTATTAAGGACCATGACCACATGAGAAGAGTAGGGGATTTTACTAGGGCGGATAACACCTGCGTTAAGCAGTTCTTGAACAATTTTCCCAATTTCATTTTTTTGTGAAAAGGGGTGACAATAGTGGCAGATATTTGGAGGAAGGTTGCCTAGAACAAGGGGAATGGAATGATCATGAACACCAGGGGAAGGAGTGAATCTCTGGGGAGTGGAAAAAAACACTTTATGTTTAGAGAGGATGGATTGAAGATCCTGCGGCACAAAGGGTGTCTCAGTTTCTTATATGGAATGGAGTTGGGAAATAATGCCAGAATTATCTTTTTTGAGTAGATTTTCCATGCGATGGGAACTAATGATCTCTGGGGAACCAACAATGATTCCTTGGAACTTATATGGTTGGCCCTCATGGTCAAATTGCATGGTTAATTCCTTAAAATCCATGAGAATGGGACCTAAAGCCCTTAGTCATTTTGCACCCAACACAATGTCACAACCGCCCATATTGATAGCAAACATATAAGATTTCAAGTGGTATTCATCAATTTAGAGACACACATTTTCACAACACCATCCACATTTCATGGACCCTCCATTGGCAATCATTATTTGAAAATTATTGACTGCCCAGATATAGCCATTAGTCTCTTGGGAAATGTGGAGATGAATAAAATTAAGGGTGCTTCCACTATCAACAAGAACGATGACATTACTATGCTTGATTTAACCAATTATCTTGAGGGTTTGGGGAGTAGAGAATCTAGTGAGAACATTTATGGAAATGACCGCTTCTACTTCAGGAGGGTCTGAGGGAGGGGTTATGTTAGTGGGTTCAAGTGACACAGACACAAGGGGAGCCTCAACATCCTCTTCTGAAACATCCTCCGAGATGGGCATAAAAATATTTTGTTCCTTACACTTGTGTCATAAAAGATATTTGTCATCAAAATTATAACAAAGGCCTTTGAGTTGGCATTCAACCATTTCGGCCCTGGTCAATTTATGGATCTTTAGTGGAGTAGAAGGAGGAGTGGGAGTTAGTGGTTTAGTGCGAGGAATAAAGGAGTTTTTTTTTTTTTTAATCATAGACAACTTGTTGTGATTCCTTAGCTCTTTTAGTAGCATCCACCCAACTATGTGGTCGATCCATGAGGACATGGGCACAAATATCATCCTTGAGGCCACTGATAAAACATTCTTGGAAAAAATCAACAAACATGTGCTATGTATGAAAATTCAATCACTCAAAATTAGCTATAAAGTCTTCCACTTTGCCAGATTGTTTCAAATTTGTCAAATGGACTAAATTATTGGTGTCAATGTCAAAGTTTTCATAAATCTCTGCCAAAAAGTGTGTCCAAGCCACATACCCTTGGCATACATTTTTTCTCGATTGCCACCATTTCCAACGTTCTTGATCTAGATGGAGAACACCATACCGGAGTTTGGTCAACTCATCCATAATGCCATACAAAGAGAAATAATGTTCCATTTGAGTTACCCAGCCAGTGGAATCTGAGCCATCAAATTTGGTCACATCCACATGCAAAAGGTGTAGGTCACACTGAAAGTGATGGGGCTGAAAATTATGGGAATGAGAGGAAGTTTCACCTTCGGTATGCAAAGGTGGGTCAGATAAAGGAAGATCTGTAGGGATATGCAGCTTGGCATAGATCATCGTAGTGACTGATTCAACTTGGATAATCATGTCTTGTTTGAGGTATTGTTTGAGTTCCACGATTGAGGCAACAATTGAGGTAGTTATGGAGGAATGCATTTTTTGATTGATGGAGACAATATTGGCACTGAGCTGTTGCAGTTCTTCTTGTTGGGTTTCTGTGAAATTAGAGTGCAGGGTATTGAAGTGAGATTCCAAGTCTTGGCTATGGGTATGGGACATGATGACGAGGGATCACGAAAAGGGGCAGGTGGGACTTCCTTGTGAGTGAGCTTTATTGAAATAAAATGGACAGCTTTAGTAAGCTTGTCCACCACTACCATGATAGAATCATGTTGCTTGTTTGTTCTGGGTAGTTTGGTGATGAAATCCATTGTTACAACTTCCCATTTCCACTAAGGAATGGGTAATTGTTGTAGCAAACCAGTTGAGTTTCTATTCTCATCCTTTACCTTTTGACACTCCAAACATTTGGAAATAAAATCAGCAACTTCTTTCTTCATTCCTGACCAATAATATTGGCTCTTGACAGTTGCAATAGTTTTCTGATAAATTGGGTTCCTAGCATAAGGTACATTATGCATTTCTCTCAATATCATATTTTTCAATTCCTGTGAGTTTGGTACATAAATTCTACCCCTGTACATGAGAATTTCATCATTTTCTAGCTTATAGTCTTCAATTTTCTGTTGCAAAATACCTTCATGTAATTTTGCCACAAATTCCTTGTATTGCAAATCTAATTTTGCAGCCTCCAAAATTATATCTTTCAAATATGATTGGTAGATGCTAATGGTTGTAGAGTGCAACTCATTCACTCTTATATTGAATGCATCAGACACTTTGTTCTCTTTCCCTTTGATATGTTTTATATCAAAGTCATATTCACTGAGAAATTCTAACCACCTACTTTGCCTAGCATTTAGAGTTGGCTAATCAAATAAATATTTCAAGCCATTATGGTCTGTCATCAACTCAAACCTTTTCCCCAAGAGGTAGTGCCTCCACTTTCTCAAGCCATGCACTATGGCTGCCAACTCCAAATCATGAGTGGCATAGTTCCTTTTATGCTCCTTCAACTTCCTTGATTCATAACATACAACAAACCCATGTTGACTGAAGACTCCACCAAGTCCTTCTTTACATGCATCTGTGCATTCAATGAAGTCTTCATTTCGATCTGCAATCCTTAAAATTGGAGAACGTCTTAATAATTGCTTCAAGTGTTGGAAACTCTTTTCACAATCCAATGTCCACTAAAACTTCACCCCCTTATTTTGCAAGGAAGTGATTGGGTGTGCAATCTTTGAGAATCCTTCAATAAATCTCCTATAGTATCCTGCAAGGCCCATGAATGATCTGACCTATGTCACATTATTTGGCGTTGAACATTGATCCGGATTTATGTAGAAACACAATGAAATATAGAAATACACATAAACGCAGAGATGCAGTGAAAATAAGACTTCATTTCATTAATAAAAAATGACTGAAATATGCTTACAGACAGAATGGAAATAAAATAGCTAGGGCGCTGGTAGCTTATCTTTGAGATGAAGCGCCAAAATTCATGTGGGCCCCGTTTGCGTAAGTTAGTACATCAACTTCCCGGGGTCGTAACTTTTGCATACGATCTCTGTTTTAGGCGTGTGATAACTCGTTGGAAAGGTATCGTCGAGGAGATTCATTTTGGGGGCTCAATATTCCTTCAACTATCATTGAGAACCTCGATCTTAAAAAACCTTCATTTATGCCCTCAAAATGGCCCCAGAAGTTAAAACCTGCTAAAAATAGTAAATTGCCAAAATTGCCAAAAAGTTGTTTTGAGCCAGTCGAAAAAGGTGGGTGGCCACCGATATCCACCTGGATCAATCCTCCCTCCTTAGGAAGCAATGGTCCCCATTGCGTTGAGTTCCTCCATGAGATGAGGAAACTTCTGCTGAACTTGGTCTCTGGTGAGCCATTTCCCTTGGTGAAGGAGTTGGCCTACTTTGACAACTCGATATAGCGGTATCCTTTGTTTTCGGGTGTCATTGATCTGTGTATCCATGATTTGATCAGTTCTGGCTTGTTCCATGCAGTCTGGAATTAACTATATTGGTGTGAGTTGTTCTACCATGTCGGTTGTGTCTAGTAGAGGTGGAAAGTAGGGCCGAAGGCTATCCACATTGAACACTGGGTGCAGACCAAGGAATGGTGGAATGCTGAGCTCAAAGGAATTTTCCCCTACAGCCTTGGTAAGGGTGTACAACCCATATCAAAGTGGACAAAGCTTTTGGTTGGGTCTAGTGAGGCGCTCCTTTTGCAAATGCAGCCACACTTTTTCGCCCACTTGGAAGTTGTGTGGCACCCGATGTTGATCATGTCATTGCTTGTACTTACCATTGGATCTGTCCAAGATGTCATGAACCTATTGGCGAATGTGTTGAATGTGCTCAATAAAGTTGTTTTCCTTATCCGCCTCAGACTGGACATGAGCTGAATCTTCCTGAGTAGCCACAAATGGCATGGCTATGTCAATGGGACAGAGTGGCTGGAATCCCAAGCCCACTTGAAAGGGGCTGTGGCTAGTTGAGCTATGGAGAGCCCGGTTGTAGCTGTGTTGTACATAAGTGAGGCTCTCATCCCATGTGCATGGATGCTTTGAATTGTACATGCATAGAATGTGTA
>JASDQU010305760.1:59060-104021 GCA_032191745.1 Picea mariana | reverse complement strand
GGATCCATTGTATGGTGTTGCCCTACCTCAAGGGTTTGGTAATAATAAAGTGTGGTTTCTTCTATATTTCTTTGTGGATCTATTGCGTATTCAGTATTTGTGGTGATTATATTTGTAGATCTATTCAGGTTCTTAACAGACATTTTGATCTCCTCCGAAGAGAAGAAGTCGCACCCAAAGCGCTGTTGAGATAGATAGATAGGGAGGGTAGGGAAAATACTAAGGAGGATCCATAGATCATTCAAAACTCATTCCTGATCTTGTGCAAGAGGCAACATCAGATCTGGAATATCTAACCACGAGAATTGAACCTACTTACGTTATGAACAACGATTAACCATAGAACCATCAGACATAACTCATAATCATAAAGGAACAACGTAATGCATAAGTAAACATACAAAGACACATAATATTTTGAAAATTTGGTTCTCCTTCATATTAGATTTCAGATCTTTCCTTCATTACAGACTCAGAACTACATAGAAATGTTCAGTACAGACTCTGGGTTGTCTCTTACATCGAGTTTCAATAGCTAATCCCAAAACCTTGGATGACTCTGATAAAAATGATAGTAGCCCAATACATCAACTCGACTCTCAACCAACCGACAGATTGGTTGAACAATAACAATAGCCTGATATACCAACTTGACTCCAACCCTCTTACAACTATATTCAGCCCTATATATAGCTGGGTTATGTCTTTCTGTTCAGCTTGCTCGCTTTCTTGTTCTGTTGCAACTGTTTGTTGCTTAGTTGGTGTTGAGCTAGCTCCCGCAACTTCTTTATATTATTATTTTCTTTTAGCCTCTGATGAAGTTTGCAAAACTCATGCTTAATCAAAACTTGCACAATTCTTTCCCAAAAACGAAGGGCCCAACAGGCTCCGACCATAATCCTTAACTTGTCCTCAAGTTAAGTACTTAGTTCCTTTACATTTTCTAAGAGAAACTGTTACTTTCCCTTATCTACATTTTCTTCTTCTTTGGGCTCTTATGTTTGTGACTTTTCTTCCTTTACCTCCTCAAACGAAGGGCCCAATTTTGGAACCAGTTGTAATGCTCTGTGCTTTATTCCATGAAATATTTCAACTTTGTCCTTCCATTTCCTGGTGAGGAGTGATGCTTCTGCCAGGAACTGTTGGGTCTTCTCTTTGTTGTATTCCTTTGGCTTGGTTGCAACCAACGAGTTCCATTCAGAGTCTTCTATTGCATCAACCTGATGCATTTGCATATAGGTGGTTTGAATTATAGATTAGAAATTGCACAGCTCTTTCTTGGCTACAGACTGTGCTTCGTAGAGTGAACTGAGTTCATTTTCGGCCCGCTAGATTTGATCGAACTTTTATTGCTACTCTATGGGGTCCATTGTGACCGCAACTTCCTTGTTGACCACCTGAATCTTGGTGTGCACTTCCTCTAGGATTTGATTTCGTCAAGCGATGATCCCCATCCAATCGCTAACATCCTTGAAGATTCTGGTGCAGTCCGTTGTTTTCTTATGTAGTGTCGCTCGTGCATTGTTTCCTTATAGTATTATCCTCTGCATTTGGTCCTGCAGCTGCCAAGGCTGCTATTCTACTTCTTGCTGGACTTGTTGTAGCTTTTCTTGTATCTTCTCTGTGTGTGTAGTGAGTTGTGTCCATGCCTCTTGTAACAACTTGATCTGTTGTTCTGGTTCAGTTATTTCACTGGCTTCGGGTAGGTCGGGCACAACCTTCTGAATCTTCGGCCAAGATTCTGCAAGTTTTTCTCGCACTTTTTCCAGTTTGCATTGGGCGAGGATTCTGTCATTTTTTTCCTTCATTCTACATGTTTTTTCATATAGCTATTCTTTCTTGGTGAGCTCAACGAAGCTCTCGATGTCCTAGAGCCTTTGTTCTAGTTGGTCTGTGGAAGCTCTGATTAGTCTGAACAATTGTGATGCGGGCCACTGTACCAGGTCTGTAAATGATGGAGCGACATCAATGGGAGCTCGCGAATGGAGTGGGAACCCACTGCCTGTTGAATGGTTTGAGTGAGTTTCTACCTCGTCCTCTGTGGGTGGTGTCGGTGCAATCCTTAATCTTAGGTCTGTGGGTAAGAGCATTAGAACCTCGGTTCTGGTTATGTAGAGTTGCATCAATTATGCACATTGTTGGGGGTTCTGGAGAACTTGCACCATCTATGCTTGCATTGTAGTCATATCCAACTCCATTGTTGATTTTGGTTCATTATGCACATCTGGTATCTTTGTGTCTTTCGTTGCTTCTGCATCATGCATCATGATTTTTGGGGCATCCTCACCCTTGGTTGGTGAGGGGATTTGCAGATTGTTGTCGGTTTCCAACTCTTCTCTAGTTCTGGCGGCTTCTTCATGTGTTGCCAACTCAGGTTTCTATTCCTGGGTGTTCGGATTTGGGACATCCATCATCATGGGTTGCTCTGATGCTTTAGGGTCTGGGTCAAGGATTTCTGAACTGGGCCTAGGGGATTCTCTGGTTGTCTGTGGGGTTCATCATTCCTCAGTATTTGGGTGGTCGAGATGCATCGACTCTGAGGCTGTGGTCTTATGTGGAATGGTGGTGAGGAGTCTTGGTAATTGGAGTGGTGGGGGTTGCTCAATGATGATTGTAGGAAGAATTGTTTTAGGGTCCGGGTCATCTTGGATGTCAATGATAGTGGTGGATTTGGTCATGTCATGGGTCCGGGGAGCGAGACATGCGAGGGTTTGTGGGTTCAGGGGTTTGTTCGGAGAGACCCCTGTTCTGGGCCTTTTCCCCATCAATTTGGTGGCAATCATAGCGCCCAGCATCTGGTTGACCTGCGCACCTGATAGCACAACATTGGCTGGCAACTGTCGGGGGGGGTGGTCTTTTCCTTCGCTCCAGATACAATGTTTCTTCTTCCTCTTCTGAGTCTGTGTCTGTTGGAGCATTTGGATTCTTTGTCTTGGGGCCTGAGCTTGGTCCCTCTCTTGCTTCCTTGTCTTTTTTCTTGAACAACTTGGCAGGAAAAATGTAGTGCATTCTTGATTTTCATTGGCCTCGTTTGACTCCTGGCCATGACATGACTTCTTTATCTAATGCGTCCTCATCCAAATAGAATGGCAGCATTAGTGTGTGAAAATGTTCCCTGCTGGCATGCCTCGGCCAGACGAATGTGTTGTGTCGATTCATGTTGAATGCAATATTCCTCGTGTTTTTATTGAGGATCTCTTGCGGGATGCACAACCGTTGTGTTGCATCTATCATAGCATTTTACCATTTGGCGAATGTTGTGTTTTTTAGTGTTGTGTTCTCTGAGTCTGGTCTGGCTTGCCATGGCTCAAACATTTTCGCCAGGCACCCTTTATCTGGTACTGTCAGTTGTCTTCCCACTGGTGACTTCCATTTGAGCATCACGAATGTCGTAAGCAGGTATCCATAGGTAAAGGTGCCTCCTTTCTCCTGTGCCTCCTCACAATCTTTGAGTAGTTCCTCTAGAAAGAACCTAGACCAGTTGAATAATGCTCCCTATGTGCAGAAGTTGGCGACTGATAGGGTATCTAAAGTGCATTCTCCCTTATAATAGGACCTCTTAACTTTGTTGTCTATGACGTAGCAGTCTGTCCGGACTGTTTAAGGCAGTATTTTCTCAATGACTATTGTGTGTCCTCCTCTCTTGGTATTGAACTTCTCGTAAAGGCTGAGCTCACCTTTCTTCTTCCTATGCTTGTCGGGTCCCTGAAATCCCTTCAACCCATCCTCTCCTTCAGAGGATAGTCCAGTAAGCTGCTGGATATCTTGTGCATGGATTGGATATCTCTTATCCAACCATAGGCTTATATTGTGCACTCTTCTTATCACGAACTTTGTTCAGTGCATAATTTCGCCTATGGTGCCAAATACTAGTAAGTCTCTCAGGTTCATGATGGTGGAGTTCAATAGGTTGATGAAATCATTTTTCAGTATAAAGTGCATATCTCTTGTTCCATCTGGTGCTAGCTGCCAGAAAATGTCTGGGTGCATCTGTGGAAACAAGGTTGAATCCATGAGGTCAAGGTCGAGTAGCTTGACCTGTTTTGTCTTCCCTTTGAGATCACCTATAATCTCAACCCAGGGGTCACAGAGCTTGTCCGATACTGAGTCTTTAGGCATGGTTCTCTGGATGGATTTGGTTCTTGGCATGAGTATGTTTGTGGTCATTTTAGAATGAAGGCTCTGTTTGCAGTTTTGGCAATGGTCCTAATTGGTTTACACAACTGAGTTCAGAAATAGCTATGCTTGTTTTAGAAACAATACTTTCTCGGTTGAGTTCTGAGATTCTTATGGTTGGATTAACAGATGATTTTTAGAAATAAATGCTCCTCATCATGACTGTATTGATGCAACAAGGTGTGAGTTCTCCAACGGGATGATTTAATAAAGGTAAATCCAATTAGGCGATTTTGGTATTTACTCTGTTTGGGTGGAATAGGGACGTGGCCGAGTTGAGACCGTTCCATTTGTCGGGTGGGTATCCTGGCACAAACTTCGATGGAATCTTGGCATAATGTATCTTTATGGATTAAAAGGCGACAGTCAGGGTACTGGTCTAGAAATAAAGAGTGTGATTGGACTCAGTGTGTGTGGCCTTTAATTTAGATTGGATTGGGATTCATGGCTCCTCCGAACACAAATGTTATCCCCGTCATTTTTAATGACTGTCATTAAGTGGAATTTCTCATGATTCAGGTTTTGTACTGCTGAGTCGTCGGCTCTGTATCAACCAACACTTAAACAAAAAAATGAACTATGTGTTATGGCACAATGTTGCGCACGTGGACATTATTAGCTGAATTTACAAAACTTCATAAAAAATTGAAACTCAAATCTAACTATTGTACAAACTCCGTCGGATTGGAGTGATTGTCCTTCTTCTCAGTTTTGAGATAGGTAGGGCTTCAGGTGAGTACCATTCACCCATCTTGGTCATAACACACCATCTAGTTGCGTGATTCAGAATGCTCCTGATGGTCGGATCTCTGCAACTATGAAGGGTCCTAACCAGTGCATACGCAGCTTGCCAGGATGCTTCTGGTATCGGCTATCGTAAAGTAAAACCTTGTCCCCTTGTGTAAATGCCTTGGTCTTAATGTGTCAGTTGTGCCAAGATTTTTGTCTTGCCTTTTAAACCGACTGATGGAAGTCTGCTAGAAATCTAGTTTCTTCGAGTTCTTGTAGCTTTGCAAGTCTTTGCGCCACTGATTCTTCGTCTATCATGCATGTGGCTTGTGCAATATACAGACTTGGAGTGATGAACTCTGCGGGCACCTATGCCTCTTTTCCATAGACAAGCTAGAACGATGTGTATCTATGGAGTTTCTTTGAGGTCATCCTATAGGCCCATAGTACAACTAGAACTCTATCATCCCAATCCTCTCGGTTTGCGCAACAGACCTTTGTCTATCCTTTTTCTAGGATTTTGTTGAAGGCTTCGACTATTCCGTTGGCCTGTGGGTGGTATGGGCTACTCTTATGATGTTGAATCATAAATTATTTTGTAAGTGTTGCTATGGTACTACTAATGAAATGAGTACCCTGATCGCTAGTTAGGCTTCTGGGACATCTGAAGCGGGTAATGATATTCTCGAAAATGAACCTGGTAGTAGTATCTGTCGAACAATCCTGTACCATTGCTTCCTCTACACAACGAGTAAGGTAGTCAATTGCAGTAATGATGTACCTTTCCTTCGAATGTTTATCTATGGGGTTGATTGGCCCAATGAATTCAACTGCCCATTTCTCAAATGCTTGTAGCGCTCTAACGGGTTGTAATGGAATTTCATCTCGACGTGATGACTTCCCACTCTTTGAAAAACATCACACGATTTGGCATATGATTTTGCATCTTTGAAAAGTGTTTCCCACCACAGTCCTGCCTGTAGAAATTTATGTGTTGTTGCCTTTTCTCCTACATGTCCTCCTACGATTCCACCGTGGCATTCCCAGAGTATAGATGACCTTTCATGATCTAGGATACATCATCTGGGGATTCTTNTTTGTTTCTCTGATAAACATATGGTGTTTTTCGGTTGCATAATATGTTTCAGGATAGGCCCCTGTACTGAGAAAGATTGCTATATCCTCAAGATATTCCGGTATGGCCTCGATTCTAAACAAGTCTGCATCTGGGAGCTGGTCATCCACTTCTCCGCCACTTTCTCTTGACTCTAGTCTGGATAGATGGTCGGGTCTGACGTTGCATCGTCCTGGCTTGATGATGACTTTAAAGGAAAATTCCTAAAATAACAACAACCATCTGCAAATTCTTCCTTCCAATACAGGTTTGTTAACTAGGTATTTTAATGTTGAATGATCAGTAAAGAATTTGAAAGGCGATCCTAATAGATAATGTCTAAATTTCTATAAAGCGTAGATCATTGATAATCCTTCTCATTATGTCATTGTGTAGTTGCACTCTGCTTGCGATATATTTTGACTCGCAAAGTAGATAGGGTGATCCATAGTTCCATCTCCAGGTTGCACTAAGATAGCTCCTAAAGAAATTCTTGAAGCATCTACATGGACATGAAATTATTTATCCCAGTTTGGGAGTATCAGTATTGGTGCTGTAATGAGCTTCTCCTTATGTGAATCAAAAGATTTGTCACATTCGGGAGTCCATTGGAACGTTTCATCCTTTTTCAACAAGTTTTCCAAAGGTGCGGTAATTTTTGCATACCTCCGAATGAACCTGCGATAGTAGCCTATATGTCCTATTGTGGAGCACAATTGTTTAATGCTCGTAGGTGGCGTCATATGTGAAACTGCCACAACTTTAGTTGGGTCTACCAATACTCCTTCTCGACAGACTATGTGGCCCAAAACATTTCCATGTGGCACACAAAAGATACACTTCCTGAGATTTAGTGAGATTTGTAACTCTCAGCATCTGTCAAACATTAGTCTTAGCAGTACTACATGTTACATAAGCATACTATATATTGTCCAATCATCCATATATACTTCTATAAATCTATGAATGAATTCCTTAAAGGCTTCTATCACAATCCTAGAGAAAACTGCAGGGGTATTCATTAAACCAAATGGCATCACGTTGTATGCAAACAATCCCCATTTAGTAATGAAAGTGGTCTTTCTCTTGTCCTCTTCAGCAATCCTAACTTGATGACACCCTGAAAATCCATTTGTAAATGAGTATGCTTCCTTCCTCACAACCTGTTATAGAACCTCATCGGTAAAGGGTGTTGGGAAAGGGTCATTCACACAAGCAGAATTGAGGCTTCTGTAGTCCACACAGACTCTAATATCCTCAGTATCTTTCTTGCTTTGGATGACTATTGGGCTGACCCATTTTGCTTCTTCTACCGGAAAAATGAGGCCTGATTCTAACATATTTTCAATCTCCTTTTTGACTTTCTCTTTTACTCTTGGGTTAAGACGATATGGCCTATGTCTGACAGGCTTGGATCCATTTTTTAACTCAATCTTCATTTTTATCATAACTCCTTTTATTCCCTTCAATTCTGAAAAAGTATTTGGGAACAAATCCTCGTATTCCCACAGTAAACTCTGTATTTCCTGACTGGTTTGCTTATCCCAGTAGTCTCCTACCAAATCTATTTTGGGGTGCTCTTCAGTCCCTATGTTAAGTTTCTGTAATTTCAATGGGTGATTGTAGGAACTGTTGGTTTGGCTAGGTATGGTGTTTTGGATTTCTCTATTCCCCTCGGTCTCTTTGATGGATAGGTTTCTCAGCTATTCTAATTCGTCTAGGCTTTCTAAAGTTTTTCTAATTTGATAACATTCTATGGGATTTCCGATCAAGGGTAAGTGGAGTTTATTCTAAAGTTCCTGGGTATGCTTGGGGAACGCTACAAAGTCTGATCTGTTATCACTATTAGTTGAAAAGAGAAGTTCTTTAATATTTTTTAGGACTAATTCAAGCTCGGGGTACTTACTTACAAATGAGAAGTCTTTGCAAAATTGATCTACCAGTATTTTCCAATCGTAGGTCTGTCGTCTGGTTTCCTATTGTATAAACCAAGCTCTCGGGATTGGGCCCAGAGAACTGGGGAATACCTTAACCTAGAAGTGAGAGGGTATCCCCGCAGCCTACCACCGTGCCACACACTGTTGAATCTGTATCCTAGGGTCTAATTTTCCACTAAATAGTTGCGCGACGGGGAGATCTGTCTGCATTTCTCGTTCTAACTGCTCCCTGTTCCAAAACCTATACTTGATATCTTGCTTCACCTCATCCCAAGTTCTGAGTGTAACTTTATGAGTGGCCCACCATCTGGTGGGGGTGTTCTGGAAAGTTATATCTAGTACCAATATTCTTTGATCTTATCCTATAGTTTCTTCCATATTCTGCAAAATGTTGTCTAGATCTGAGGTGCCATCATATATTGGGTGTTCTCTAACTTTAGTCCCAACCCATCTGGTCATTCTGATAGTTGCGCATCTTCTTGAGAATATTTCATGTAAGCCTTATTTCCAACTATCAAAATCCAGTTTTGAATCTTCACCTATTGACTGTATACTTCGCCAGCTCACTAATCCATCTGCAGTGGGGTTTATGTAGTCGTTTCTTGTCCCAACCGTTACAGTGCATAACTAGTGTAGGTATTCTCCTTCCAAATTATTGTCTACCAGTTCTACGTACCTCAGTCCTACATATGTTTCCAATGGTTGAACTACCTTGATTCCATCAGCTTCAAAAGTCATGGTATCTTTCTTTAAGTCAATTACTGCATAATTGTCGTAGGCCCAATTGATGTCGAGTAGCGCAAGGTAGGGGTCCTTGTCTCCCATGATCTCAATGACTTCAAAGTAAGACACTATTTTTACTCCTCCTACATTGATTTCCACATTCTCCAGTCTTCCTATGGGAAAGATACAGTATTGGTTTGCTATTCTTAATTGAATTGGGGAGTATGTTAGTCTCATTTTTCCTAAGGCTTCCTAGGTCTTCTTGGGTAGAATGTTCACATATGACCCTAGGTCTAACATGATGTCCTTAATTTCAAACTCATCTAGCTGGGCTACCAGTCAGAATTATTTTTCGGTTCTTAGTTTTCTTTGTTGGACTCTCTGAGTACTCTTTCCAGGAAGGTTAACCCGAATCCTTTCTTCCGAGGTTTCTTCATTTCCTAGGACTAGGTACAGTGCATTGCACAACTTCTCTGTTAGTTGATCATTCCCCAGAATATCAGAGAATAGTTGAAACCAAAGTTCAACTGTGTTTTGATGTTGCTCATGCTATCGTGGTATGACTACAGGGTTTCTGGGTGCAAGGGGTGAAGTAGGGGCTTGCGTTGTTTTAAGGTATACAACTAGTTGAGGGGGGTTCCCTTGCATTTCATGGTTAGGAATATTATGGAATACTTCTATGGCATATTTAAAGAATTTTTTTTTCTTTAGGGGGTCATACCTATCTTCTTTAGGTGCTTCTTTTTGAATCTAAGGTAGAGTATCAGCATCAGCTCCTGTCTTCGCTCCTCCTTAAGTAACGATATTAAGGTTGGGCCATTGTCCCTTGGAGATCCTCTTGATCTATGAACTGATGAGGTTACTTCCTCTTTTCCTCACCATGTCTTCCCACTTTTCAATTATCTTTGGGCAGTCTTTGGTTGTGTGTCCGTTGGTTCTGTAGTGAGAGCACCATGGTCGCCTTGGATGAGGAAAATATCTAACCAAGTGACCCTGTTCATCACATTTGTAACATATGCTCGCTCCTCTTCCTCCAATTCTTCCTCCTCTGAAGTCTCCTCCAGCTCCACCTCCTCGACCTCTTCCTGGTTCCTGAGGGTTTTCATTCACTCCGAATGTTGTTCGGTCTAGCCTATCCGCAAGAGTGTTCAACGCTCTACATTGATTAGTGGTATGCATGGTGGATGCGCAAAAATCACAGTGTACTATGTTTGGTACTGTCAAATATTTTTGCATGATGGGTCACTGTCTTTGTCCATCCCGTGGAGTCAACAAATCTCAGAATATTCCGTTGTTGGTGCTGCTTGTCCTCCTTGGAAAACATGATATGGGGTGGGGTGGTGGAATGGTGGGTTCGCTGACACTTGTGCAACTCCTCCTGTAGGTTATGGTGGGGTTATCATCAAGTTTCGAGGAGGTCCCATTCCTCTCATTCGTGGACATTCAGTCGCCAAATGAATTTCCGTATAGCATCCAGTGCACTAAACCTGTGGTCGTCCTAGTCTAGGTATCGTCATCTCCTGAATATTTTCTGTAAGTGCTGATATCTACCCTTGTCGTTGCACCAAATTATCATCTACTGGGGGTCGGGTTACTCTCAAGCTCCCAGGGCATCCTTCCATGGCTTCAATCTTCATTAATTGTTCCAAGGCGTCTGTCAATGTGGCTATCCGTTGTTGCATTAGTGGAATCTAAGTCAGGGGTAGCAGTCCCTGAATCTACCACTCCATTTGATGATCTTCATGGATTGGATATGCCAACCTCCCTATGGCATCTTTAAACTTCTGACTGTATTCCCAAGTCGATTCGCCTTCCCTCTGCTGGATTTCGTGCAACTCAGATAGAGCTTGTTGTTCCGACTGAGGCAGTTTGAATTCTTCTATGAACCTTGTTCGTACTTGGTCACGTGTGAATGCTTGAACTTGTGTGACTAGCATGCTTGGTTCAATGGTCTTCATGTACCACTTGAGAGCGTGACCTCTCAAGGTAGTCTGGAACTAGACCAACTTATTTGCATTCGAAGTCCCTCTGGATCTCCAAATTGCTTCGCACAAGAACCAGTGTTTTTCAACGTCTTCATCTCCCTTACCCCAAAATTCTGGGTATCTAGAAATTGAGCCTCCCACATGGCTGGCCATTGTTGATCCTTTTTTTATTATCAATATGAACCCTAACGGTCCTGCTTACGATCTACCAGGGGATCCTAATATTCTCCCTATATTCACACTTCTTGGTTGTGACTGGTTAGCTAATTGTACTGGAACAGAACTTGCACGAGAATATAGTGTCAAAATTATTACTTGTATAGGAGGCACTTGGGGTATGGGTGATTCAGGGTTGGTGCCACTGGCTTTGGGGCAGTTTTCTTTGATTTGGGGGGTCTCGCTAGCTTCCATTAGGGAGATCTCTTCGGCCGGATTCCCAATTTTTCCTGTCATCGGGGCTGAATCTTCTCTTTCTCCACCATGATTCATGCTGACTTCCTCTTCTCTTACATCCGCACTCCCTCCTTCTCGTCCCGCCTCCTGGGGACTTCTTTCTCTTCATGCTTCTCTCTCATTCAATCTTTGACTGGCCAGTCGTTCCTGTCTTTTCATTCTCTGCAGTTCTTCCATCTGTCTTTTCGCTATTTCTCTCGATCCTTCTTCTTTCCTCAGCTTTTCAGATTGTCTTGCGGCTTTCTTTATCTTGCTGCACCACCACTTTTCAGCTATGGAGGCCCTCTTCAAGGCTCGCTCATATCTCGAGTCTATTTCTTATTGTTCCCCCCCATTTTTCAAAGAACCTTTCCCCTCTCTCATGCCATGACTTTTCACCCCGTCTCACCCTACCCCAAGCGAGGTTGTTTACACTGCCATCTGGGTCAGGGATATACTCAACATCCCTTGTTCTACCAAGAAAGTCTTAATCCATAGGGGGATCTCTCTTAAAAGTCTTCCCTTTGTGCCTTTCTTGAAAATTTCCTCTACTCGCGAGAAGGACTCGTGGTTCTTAGCTGCAAATTCGATTATGTATCATTTTATCATGGTGCTAACCCAAAAATCCACAACTCCTGTGACTGGGCAATCCAGCATGTGGAATGTTGCTAACTTTTCAGTATCCCATGTGCAGATCTTATTGATCCGACCCTGGAACTCTAGAGATTCTTGGAGTCTCTTGATCGAATGAAAAATTATTCCAGGAATTTAACCCAGAAAATCTCCTACTGGTCACTTGATCTTTCTGAGTAAAAGAGCGCTTCCCTAGTAGTTCCCACTAATTTTCTTCTTAGTTCCGCTTCTTTCCATATGAAGGCATCACAATTTATTTCCCACCATTGATCGATGCCATATTTGTGGATTGGCGGTATCATCCTACAGGTTCCCTTTTTTCGTGTTTCCTGGCAACAGAGCCATTTTGTTGGCGCGAATTTGATCAGACCAGGGTCCTTATCAGGTTACCAATAAAAGGTATCATGTAGTCTAGAGCGTCGACATTTTCATCTCCTCCAAAGAGAAGAAGTCTCACTCGAAGCGCTGCTGATACAGATAGATAGGGAAGGGTAGGGAAAATACTAAGAAGGATCCATAGATTGTTCGGAACTCATTCCTAATCTTGCACAAAAGGTAACATCAGATCTGGAATATCTAACCACAAGAATTGAACCTACTTACGTTATGAACAAAGATTAACCATAGAACCATCAGATATAACTCATAAGCATAAAGGAACAATGTAATGCATAAGTAAACATACAAAGACACATAATATTTTGAAAATTTGGTTCTCCTTCATATTATCTTCCAGATATTTCCTTCATTACAGACTCAGAACAACATAGAAATGTTCAGTACAGACTCTGGGTTGTCTCTTACATCAAGTTTCAATAGCTAATCCCAAAACCTTGGATGACTCTGATAAACATGATAGTAGCCCAATACATCAACTTGACTCTCAACCAACCGACGGATTGGTTGAACAATAACAATAGCCTGATATACCAACTCAATTCCAACCCTCTTACAACTATATTCAACCCTATATATAGTTGGGTTATGTCTTTCTGTTCATCTTGCTCGCTTTCTTGTTCTGTTGCAACTGTTTGTTGCTTAGCTAGTGTTGTGCTAGCTCCTGCAACTTCTTCTATTCTTTTCTTTTAGCCTCTGATGAAGTTTGCTCAACTCATGTTTAATCAAAACTTGCACAATTCTTTCCCAAAAACAAAGGGCCCAACAGAGCCTGACACTAATGACAACAAGTCTCAAGGTACTCATAAAACTCTAGGTATCAGATCCAGAATAAATGAGTTGAAGTTGATGGAAAGAGACCCATTGAAAGGAGAGAATTAAGGCATCTCTCATCAGTTAGCACAAGGAAAAAAGCAGAATCTTCATAATTTGGTGGAGATCAAACGAAGAATATGTTCACAAACCAATGACCCTGTGTGTCTTTAGCATGTGCCAAATGCAAGCGATACATGAAAAATACCCTCTAAATAGCAACCAATGATGAAAACTGCTGAAAAAGGTGAGGAAACCACCAATAAGGCTAATGACATCCAAGACATTGCATGAATCCCAAAGTGTGAATATATGTCTTGTCATCGAACACAAGAGAAACCACCCAGTCAATGACCAATGATGAAATGTCGACTATTAGGTTCAAGGTGACCTACCAATGATGAAATTAGGGCATGGGTGCATGATAAGACCATAGTATCATGTGATGTTGAGACAAATTGAGGGTATGGGCGACATGCAAAGTCAAGAGTTTTGAGGAATGGATGACACATGTTGATAGAATTCCTTTGAACAAGAGCATGAGACATGTGGTAGACTCCGGCATCATAAACTTCATGATGTAACTATTTGATGCAGGAGGCATCAGTAATGTTCTCTATAGGGACTGGAAGAGTAAGTAGTCGATAGAGAAAAACTCCGTAATGAGATCAGATTCCTAAGGCCATGCTAAACCAAAAATTATGATGACACAAGGACTCAATAATTTTGTGCTCTGCTCAAAGGCCACACGACTACTGCCAATTATAATATAGTACTCCCTTCCCACTCGTATTTTTTTTTTTTCATAGCAAATGAATGCTATGATACAAAGGAGGAAACGAGTGTCGCAAGTAAGCAAAACTAGTTCCAGCAGTGGAACATACCTATTCTCAATGCAGGGAAATGCATGTGGGTGATGGACACTCGGGGTGATGTTCCCTCCAGGGTATAGGGTGTCAAATTGCGAAGGATATAAACAAGGCTCTACTTGGTTGAGGATGCAAAAAATGCTTAGGCAACGATTTATAATGCAAAGTGAGAACCGGCTAAAGCTTCAATACTACAAGTGAGGGCATGATATGCAATCACAACTTAACGCCAAAAAATGTCTTTTTTTATGTCTTTTAGTCTACTTGGTGTGAAAAAGGGATAAACTTGTGCCAAATAGACATCTTTTTAAATCCAATTTACGAGTGTGAAAAAAAAAAATTCACTCGGTGATCTTTTCTATTTTTGGTAACGAGTCGGAAAAGAGCTTAACTAAGACTCATGACCTTTCAAATCCAATTTAACGAGTGTGAAAGGGACAAATCACTCAACAATCTTTTTTTTTTAGACGAGTCAGAAAAGAGCTTAACTAAGACTCGTGACCTTTCAAATCCAATTTAATGAGTGTGAAAGGGACAAATCAGTCGACAATATTTTTTCTTTTTGAATCAGTCAGAAAAGATCTTAACTCAGACTCGTTAGGGAGATTATAGGTGGAAAGTCACAGAGGAGTCCAAGGCTCCCATGCGGTTCTTCTATGGAATTTAGGTATCTTACAAAGAACCGACATAAGCTTGGGAAACCCCAAAGATCTCCAAGTCGAGGAGGGGAAAATGCTAACAGAGGTTATCATCTCTGTGTTATATCGAATAATGTATCTTCCTAGAAAAGACATAGGAGGAGGCATTGGATACCCCACAAGACCATCCCAATCAAAGGGAACCTCATCAAGACTTGGAGGGAGAGAAATTGGGAAGAGTAAAACTCTCTCTTGTTCAAAAGGTGAAGTGCTAGAAATTCTAAGGACATGGCATAGAAGGTATAGAACCAGAACTAGAAGAGTGGGATCGACCAAAAATTGCATTGGCGCGACCACTTCCTTAGACTTGTCACTCTCCAAGAGAAGAGTGGGGTCAATCGAAGATTGCATTGATATGACCACATCCACAACCATTGGTTGAATAGGATGTGACACAACAAGGTCAAGAGGTGCATCACCCCAAAAAATAGGAGTGTTGGTGGTCAAAGATTGCATCGACATGACCATTGGTTGAACAAGATGCAAGACACCTCGAAGATTGCATCGAAACGACCACAGGTTGAATGGGATGTGAGAAAACAAGGTCAAAGGATGCATCAACCCCTAAAGGAAAAGGGGTGTCAGCCGAAGATTGCATCGGTGTGATTTTTGTATCAACCAAAAAAGGAACAAAGTGTTGTGAAACCATAGATGCCTCAAAACCCGAAGGGCCCTTAGGTGAGCCCCACGCTTCTGGTATCCCAACAGTAATAGGACATAAATGAGTCAGGCGAATTCCTTCACAAGTCCTACAGAGGAATCTAGGCTTACGCCTGAGACTTGTAGGATTCACAATCATATGAATTCCCCCTACCATGACTTGAAGTGGCTGGTGACATGCTCCCAGCATGACTTACAGAGGCTGGTTACAGGTCTTCAACATGATTAGCAGAGGTTGTCGACCAATCTCCAACATGACTAGTAGAGGTTGGTGATATAATTCCAGTATGACACACAATGACTGGACTTATGCCCCCAACATGACTTGTAGTGGTTGGTTGCAGGTATTCAACATGACTCACAGAGGTTGTCGACCAATCTCCAACATGACTAGCAGAGGTTGGTGATGTAATGCCAGTATGACACATAGTGACTGGACTTGTGCCTCCAGCATGACTTGTAGTGGCTGGTTGCAGGTCTTCAACATGACTTACAGAGGTTGTTGACCAATCTCCAACATGACTAGCAGAGGTTGGTGATATAATGTCAGTATGACACGCAATAAATGGGCTTGTGGCAGTGGTGAATTGCGTCATTTGAGACCAAAGTCCAAGGAAATATTTGTTCTGAGAAATTCTAGGCTAGGAACAATCTTGGTTTACATCCTGTCCCTGTTTGGCAGGATAGTATCCTCCTACATACTGATTCATAGAGGGTTGTAGGGGCATCGACACTGAGGAAATTGCTTGCAAAGAGAAAGCATCATGACAAGGGTTACTCATGTAAGGATATATGTTTCCCCCAGATGAAGGAAATTTGTGAAGGGGGTCTCCCATACTACAAAAATAAATTCCCCAGATGAAACACCAGAGGACAGATGGAGGTCAGCCATGGGAAAAGTGTTTGTAGGAACCGACATGGCGGAAGAAGGATAAGTGGACAGAGTGTAATAAGTAGAATGATTGCATAGTTTGGAACTTACTTATCGCATAGTGGATTCATATGAAGGAATATTCCAACCTCCTACCATAAGAGGTGTTTGAAGGATATGACTCCCACCAAATGGAGAGGGATAAGAAGGAGGCATCATGCCCCAGACCCAAAACTTGTATTCGCATAAGGAGGCGAGACAAAGGATGGAAAGTGCGAAGACATATCAGACATACCATGATAAAAATGATTAAATACCCAAGGCATTGACTAAGTACCATAATTTTGCATACCATTATAGAAAGCAGATGTTTTTCCCCCCATGAATGTCATGGCGAGGGGGGCGGGGGGGGTAGCAGTAAATGAGGGAGAAAAATGAACTCCATTATCCATGATAGAAAATACTCACCAAAAAATCCTATGGTCAACTAATAATCAAAGAGCACACCAAAAATTCAAACAACCAATGTCCATGCAAATGGACTAAAGTGGTTGACTCACCTCCCTCGCTAAAGAAGGTATGTCTCATCCAATAGGAACCTCAGACTCCCTGCTAAAGTTTGGAGGTAACATAATCAATTATAGGGGCCCTCATGGGATTAACAACTATTCGGTTAGATCCCCCGGAATGGTAATCCTTCATAAAGGATGCATGTTGTCCGACCCCTATCTAACCCAGGGTACAAGCAGAATAACCCCTGCAAGTAACCTATGAGATACCTAAGTCAAGTAACTAATAAATCATTGTATAATCAATGCACAGGTGAGCAATCGTAAGTATGTATTACCGTATGGGTAGGGTATCAAAGCCCGAAACCTTGAAAGCACTGCCTCTCACAGAGGTATGGGTACTAACAAGATCCCCAAATATGAATAAATCCACAGAAATATCTCTGACGCTAAGCGAGTATCCAGGGGTTATCCCTTAAACTAACTTTTCACAACCTCGTGATTAACTCTGGTGTGAGCGAAGCCTCTTGATCTTACCAATTATACAATGGACTTCTCAACTCCTTCTCTCAGACACATATGTTGATTTAATTTCCTTGGAGAAGTTTACTCACAAAATCCTATCCCAAGGCACTAAATCCTAGACTCTTTTGTGCACCCTAAAAATAAAATCATGACTAATCAATTTTAGTTTAAAGTGTAAATTTTATTGGCCGTGATTACTCAAAAGGGTATGGAAGTGAAACTCATGATATTATGAATCTGCAAGAAAATAAATCTGAATATAATGCAAAGTCTAATTTTAACTTTTCAATGAATGATATGTGTATAAAAACAGTGCAATTTTAAATTTCAACTCTGCAATTTAGAAGTAAAATGCAATCTTTCACTAAATGCACTATGCTAATGATAAAGATTCAGAAGACAAAAATGACAAGCAATGTAAAATGCCTATTTTTTTTGTATTTTCAATATATTAAAGAGAAAATGCATGGACTGAAAAGAAACCTAATATATAAATTCTACTGTGTATAAACGCAAACTAAAGTAGAATACCAAGCAGCCAAGCAACAACCCAGAGTTCAAGGACAAATCAAAAATGAAAAATGATGCGAAAGACTACGCCCAAAAAATTCAACTCCAAATAGGTTTCTTGACAACCTAGAGAAGATCAACATGCACTACAAATACCTAAAAAGGCTCAACAATCATCAAATCCCACCCAACAATCACAAAACCAAGAAAACAGGCAAGGAAAAATGGTATATGCGATTGTTCAGGAAAACAATGCGTATATACGCAACTTGCAATGAGACAGGACGCGTGTGTATGCGACTGTCAAGGCTAAAGGCATGTACAAGCTTGAAAACAAGGCCAGGCAAGTGCAAAAGGCTGAAAACTCAGACCTAGAGTGAACATAAACTGTCAAGCAGTGATGCAACAAGAAACACAAAGGAAAAAGAGCAATGCAAGGAGAAAAAGTACTTCAACCCTTAGAAAGAAGATCTCTTTGTTACACATAAAAAATACTCACTTTGATAGTGTCGCAAGTGTCGTCATTACAAAGGTCGCAAGTGTCGCATTTTGCTCACAAGTGTCGCAAGTGTCAGGGAAGCATACTGCCATGATGCCTATGTCGTGCCTGTAAACGACATCAGGAGGACACTTGGCACATGTCAAACACTTGATTTGGAAGAGGAGGAAAGGTTAACTAGGCTCATGAACCTTTTTCCATCTAAAAACACTCAAAAAATTAAGTTTTTGGAGGGGAGAGCTCCCCTATAACTATATCAGGAGTGATGGCGCCCCCCCCATAAGCCATTAGGGAGCATTATAGCGCTGCATCAACCCTTTTGCAGGAGCGCTCCTACTTTCAGGAGTGTCAGCGCTCCCCTAAACACTACTAGGGAGCGCTACAGCACTCTGATGGCCCTTTTGAGGGAGCGCTGCCTATTCTGGGCAATAGTTAAGTTGTTGAGATGAATGGGGGAAGGATCCTTTCATTCTTGGAAGGTAGTTGGACTCGAATTCCTAGTCCAACCATGATCTTAGGCTAGATCCTCAAATGAAGGAGGAAAATCCTCAACTTCCCCAAGGATATCTCAAATGGTTAAAGTCTCTCCAAGGCTATATAAGCAAGCTTTTTCATGGTGAAAGGGGACGGAAAAGAGAGAATCACACCAAACTTATGATCTTATAAGTGGTGATGGAACAGAGATAATTTGGTAGCAAGAGACCTATGATCTCATAGGGAGCAATCAGTGAAGCTATCATCATTCGGATCGTGGATCTTTTGAGCAAGGGGTAGACAAGGAGGACTTAGTGAAACTGCTGCAATTCATCTATGGCTGTAAGCAATGTTTCGTCCTCATTAATATAATTTGCTTGTTTTGTTTCTTTCTAATTCATATTCAATCTCACATGAATTTGTTTATTTAGTAGATAGATCTATTTCGGACTAACCTTGATAGAGTAGGAAGTAGTCGTACTTTGTTTGTCTACATGGCTTATCGAGGAGCAAAAGATTGGAGCTCATCTCGGAGCGTGCAGGGACAAACACTGGTAAAAGGTACTTCTTTTCTCCTTCCTCCTCACACAATAGTCCACCTAGATCTAAAAGGAATTCAGTGACCATGATAAGCATTTTCTGTCTTAGAGTTAAGAGTCTAGCTCTTTGAGGAGATCTACCTATCCGCAGGGAGATTTTCCTTCAACAGAAATTGACGACTCCACTGGGGAAGAATCGAAACTTTCTTAATTTTGTTTTTTCCTCATAGAACTTACCTTACACTATGATTGTGTTCAGGCCTTGTTCACGCCTTCATATCTGATTTCACTTGCTAATTGATTCTTTACCCCATCACACTCAGCCTGACTGTCAAAATTTGATCAAAATTTTGGGTTTTTGGACATTTTTATGAGTTTTTTTAGCCTAGCGCCCCCTGCCCATGTTAGCAGAGTGCCAAAACTCTCTGGAAGTTTTAGACAGAGCTTTATAATGCTCTGGTGGCCCTTATACCAGAGCGCAAGCCCCTTTTTGCCCAAAATCTCTTCAAAAATTGCATTTTTTGGAGGTCCAAACCCTGTTTTTTCACTTGCTGAGCTGCTTTGTGATTCAATGATTCTTCTTTTGACCTTTGACATGCTTTCTCCTGATAAGTAAACACCTTTTTGTTCAAATTTTATGCCTTTCTTCATTATGTTTGAGTTTTTGTTGTTGAGAGCTTGAAATCGATCCCCTGCTTTCTTCTCTCCTATCCGACTGAACGGGAACTCTAGTGAAGGACATTAGAAGTCTGTGACTCTTCTCATCTGGTTCTTTGAGGTCATCTGAGCCAATTTCTTTCTCCTTCCTTTTGCGTTTTTTATTTTCTTTCTCTTGTTTGATGGCAAAAGGGTGTGTGGTTTGTGTGAAATTTGCGTTTTCTTGTCTGAATCTCCTTGATCTGAAAGGGTGGTTTGGCAGGACAAGTTTTTTTTCATTGAATTGATCATCATTCGCATGAAAACGACAAAAAGTACATCTTAATGATTAGTTTGCATATTATTTTGCATTTCTGAAATGTTGTAGCATCATATTGGATTTGATTGAGAACAAAATTGATTGAGGGCATTCCTTATCAAGTGTTTGAGAGTGAAAACGACTCTTCCTCTTTCCCTTAAATATGTATTCATTGAAAAGAAATGATTGCTTATCATATTTCATGCATATTTTTGGTATTTGAGTCATCATTCCATCAGTTTCACTTTCGTACACCCTCTGAGTAAACAACAACCATTAAAATCAATGCTTAACTAAAATTTATCAGACTTTTTACATCTTTGTTAGAAAACCTACATTAGTTTAAGGTGTAGGGCTTTGGAATAGGTTGAAAGGATAAATTTCCAAAGCTATTGAAAAAACTTAGTATCTTGCGGTAGGGAGAGTCAAATCCAATTGTCGTATTGGCTTGTTTGGATCCCCCTCTCACATAGGGGTTATGCACGAGGTCGCATTTAGGTGAGTTACAGAGATTATCCCTCCATGGCCCAACTGTTTGTAGTGGTCAAATTGTATATTGGGGGTCACTGGAAGGTATACCCACGATTATGTGTGGGAGACTTTCAAGCTGATTTTTGACTTGTTATCCTGCCCATACGTTCCGACTGGACTGTCGAATATACCCGCCCAGGGGCTGACTACAAGTTGGTGACCTTAGTAGCCACAATATTTAGGGTCTCACACAAGGTGACAGTGAAGGGAAGTCTCACTGTACCTGGAACAGACGTTGGTCAAACTCACTCAGGCTCCTTGGAGGGTAAATACACAATTACTGCGTGGAAGCTTGCACCAAGGCGTAAGTTCATTAAGCAGGTCACCAATGTAACTGATCCACCAGCTCTATCCCCACCCCTTCCTATTTTGATCTCGCGACGTTGGATTTCATCACCAACTAGTGGTATCATCATAGGAAGGTTTGTTTGATTGTTTGCTTCTTAGATTCTTAGCGTGTGATTGTTTGTTTTACTTAGTGGACCTTAGGTCGAGTCATTGTTAATGGCATTGAATCCTGGGAGTACCAATGGAGGAACCCCTTCTCTTGGGGAACCCTATACTTTTCCTTCGTTTGGAAACTTTGGTCCTCCATATGTTGCCACACTGAGTCTTCCAGGACTCACTATTGGATTACCAGTTTGGTTGCTCCCCACTCTGGTGATCCCGAGTCTTCCCAATGTTTCAGTTGCACCTAATACTTTGGATGTCAATACACCACCCACACATCAACCTCATGTTGAATTTTCACCTTCTTCGTCCATCAAGTCTCCTTCCATTTCTCCTTCTTCACCTAGTGAAAGCTCTAAAGCAAGTAGCCAGTTTGATCAGAAGAAGAAGAAACGGAAAGAGAAGACGAAGAAGAACCCGAAAATGACAAAGGCCCCAACAACATCAGATGTTGGCTCTAAGAAACCAGTTATTGTTAATAGTATTGGGAATGTTGATGAGGTCAACAAGATTAAAATGAAGAATCCAAAACCCAAATTCCCTTGCATCCTTTGTAAGGGTGACCACATTCTGAGGGATTGCCCCGGTCTTACCCAGGTCTTAGAAATGTGGTCCTCCACATCATCGGCCTCTGTCGGTCATGTCGATGATACCCCGTCAACTAGTGATGTTCATTTTGGTAAGAAAAAGCAAACTGTTAAGTTCCCTTGCATGTTATGTAAAGGTAATCATTAATCTCACCTTTGTCCTCGCATGGATGATGCTTCTTCTCTTTTGGAAAAACTTCAATTTCCAAAAGGTTATCGTAAGCTTTCCTTTGACCCATCATTGGTTGATGGACTGGTCAATCTGGTTCCATCCCTGGTCAGTCCGATTGATCAGGTGGTCGATCTAGTTTCCTCCTCGATTGAACCACGAACCCAAGTAGCTGATCCAGTTTCGTCATTGATCAGCCCCACTCTTCATCAAAAGAGTGACACCAAAGTGGTCGATCTGTTTTCATCCTCAGTCGATCCCACTCTCCCGTTAGAGAGTGACACCAACGCGATCGATCCGTTTCCACCCGTCGACCCCATTCTCCCCAGTGGATTCGCCAATTTCCGTTGAAGGAAAATCTCCCTACGGACAGGGATATCTCCTCAAAGATCTAGACTCTCAACTCGAAGAGTGCAGGGACAAACACTGGTAAAAGGTACTTCTTTTCTCCTTCCTTCTCACACACTAGTCCACCTAGATCTAAAAGGAAGTCAGTGACCATGATAAGCACTTTCTGTCTTAGAGTTAAGAGTCTAGCTCTTTGAGGATATCTACCTGTCCGCAAGGATATTTTCCTTCAACAGAAATTGAGAAACCCACATTCGAATCTATATTACACCCTCTTAAGAGCACTATGCACAAAGCTACCTTTAATCCTAGTTCACGTGCTGCCCAAAAATACAACATTGTTGAAGATTTGGCTCAAGCACCATGTGCTATGTCTGCGTTAGAAGTTCTACAGAACTGCCCCAGTCAACGTAGAATGCTCTTGACCGCTCTTGGCGTTGTTGATCCTGAGTCATCCAAACAGATCATGTTTAACCCGTATAATTATGCATCTTGACTCTCCCACCAACTTGCTTTCCAAGTTGATGTCATTGTTCACAATCAACAAATCCATCGAACTATTCTGGATGAGGGAGCCTCAACTTGTGTCATGTCTTTAGCGTGTTGGAAAGGTTTAAAATCACTAGCACTCAAAAAATCCCCAACGATGTTACGCGCCTTCGATGGGTGAGGTTTTCATCCCCATGGGCTTTTGCAGTCCCTGCCCATCCAATTGGGTGGAAAAACTGTTACTTTTGATGTAGAGGTGGTCGATGATCCCCTCAATTACAACTTGTTACTTGGAAGAAGTTGGTTTTATGCTATGACTGTCGTTGCCTCGTCGGTCTTTCGATGTGTACAATTTCCTCACCAGGGAAAAATTGTCACTGTTGATCAGTTGGATTTCTGCACGACCGATGCTCGCACTCCTGCTACCAACAATATTCCTTTCTTGGGAGACCAAAAGATCACGTATGAAAGCATTCGTGTTGGCTTACTAAAAGATTCTAGCCTCATGGGTACCTTCCCTACACCACTTCCACCGACTACACATCACATTGCCACCGTCGATATGATTTCGACCGTGGCTTATCAATCTTTGGAATCATCTGACCCTTGGATTGTACCTTGTCCTTTGGAATTCGATGCACTAAGTAACACTGTGCCACTTAGTCTAACTGAAACATCATACATTTCTTTCCCATCCACTTCTCCCTCGTCAGATGACCAACATATATTGGTGCCTGACGTTTCCTCGATGCAATCACAATTGATTTCCTTGTCATCTGCAATTGACTACATTTCCCCAATTTTTCCTTCGGATGAATCTATTCCAGAAATGTTTCACATTGACAAGTTACCTCGGGATAATCACTATCACCAATCCTCTTTTCTTCCCCCTTGTGAAGAAATTCTAGCAGATATACCATCTATCTCCCCTCCTGGTGTTGCTTTTTCATCATCTCCCATGATTTCAACTTTCGATGATTTGGATCCAGTAGTGGACATGGTGATTTCTTCAGTAGGATTATTGGAGCTTGATATCCTTACTCCTATCACGACCCTCGACATGTGTTCCTTCTCAAGTAATTATCTTCCATCCAGCGAAGATCTCCTGGAGGCCATGACCACGTTTTATCCATTGACATGGTACCCTTCCAGAGCATTATCCTCTTGGAAGCCCTGATCCAGACGAAGCCATGAGCATAGTTTATCTTATTTGTGGCAAGCTCATTAAAAAATGAAACAGAGGCCCTAATCATAGTTCTTTTCCTGTGTCAAGCTCATTAAAAAATGAAGCAGTCACCTCTCTTGAACCTTCTTTTCATCCACCCTTCTCCTTTTTCTAATCTGCTAGAGAAATTGGTGACAACCTCAGAGCCGGTGAATGAATCGAAGCTTGGAGGGTATGTCTCCAGCCTTTGATGATATTTTTGGAGTTAAGCCACTAGATTTCAAGCTGGGGGCATACCGAGCTTAGTCTTTGTTCTTTCTCATGCTCGTAAATACATGAGAATGCTTCCGGGTAGAATTTTATCTCTTTTTTGGACATGTATGGATACACAAAAAATGAACCCCCTGGAGTCTCCATTAAGCTCTTTTCAAACTCTCTAAACATGAAAAGATTGCCGAGTGATCTTGCTTTCTTTCCCACTCATTAAATGGCTTGAAAGGGTGTCATTCGAGTGATAATTTATCTCTTTTTTGGCCTCACGAGACTAACATTACGAAAAAGGACAACATGGAGTCATCTTTAAGTTCTTTTCAGACTCTCTAAAGATGAAAGATTACCGAATGACCTTGCTCTCTTCATGATCGTTAAAGTATTTGAAGAAAATGTCTGTTGAGCGATAGTTTATCTCTTTTTCGGTCTCGTCAGACTACATAACGAAAAAGGAACTGAGATCGTTCTCTTTTAAGTGTTTTTCCAGACTCTATAATCATGAAAAACCTTCGAGTTTTTGTCTTTGGACTCGCTAAACAAAACATTGACAGGACCATATGGGATCGAACCCTTACTTCTTCCAGTTTGTTAAAAAA
Organism: Picea mariana; assembly: GCA_032191745.1. Lineage (NCBI taxonomy): Eukaryota > Viridiplantae > Streptophyta > Pinopsida > Pinales > Pinaceae > Picea > Picea mariana. The sequence goes on along the minus strand of JASDQU010305760.1, from coordinate 79,369 downwards.
AGGAAGAGGAACTTACCGAAGGTGAGTTTTATCGAGCATGTGTTACCCTCCTCGAGGTCGTTAAATTAAAAAGAGGTACTCGTCTATCTAGATGGGGGGAAAATTGAAAGAAGCAAGCCAAGTAGTTTTGTGAGAACATTACCAAGTAACTCTTAGAGTCACCCTTGAACATGACAGTTTGTCTTTTTCACATCTTAATCCGCTGAACCTCTGCACTGAACCAATTCTCTGATTTTTTCTTACTCCTTTGGGTCACCCGACGAAAGTCACAGTATCCACTGCATTATTGTGTTTTGTTCCATGTCACGTTTCTGCTGTTGTGCCTCGGTGTTCAAGGGAAGTATCTGCCTCGAGAGTCAGCTGTCACAAATATCTTATCTCAATACCCATGTCAGTCCATGTTCATTTGATCTACCAATTACATCTCTATGTCTGTTTCGTGTCGTTGATGGGGGATACATCAAGGCCCTCCTTCGACGAGCCTATTCCTGTCGACTTCAACACCTTATCCAGGAATTAGGATTAGAAACTAGTTAGTACTTTGGGACCTACATGCCTCAATGGCAGGCCTCCTCACACTCGACAGTGGGTTTACATCATTGACCTCTAATCGGATGATTCCACGAATGTTCGACTTTATCTCATCCATTCACATTCGTTGGAATGTACTAGAGTACCTTGGGAATCATTGACATTAATGGTGATCTCCCTCATTGACATTAATGGTGATCTCCCTCGCACTTGTTAACGGTTTACATCATTGACCGGTAATCAAGTGGTTTCTACCATGTTCGACATTAGGACATCTATTCACATGGTTAGATTCGTACTACATCGAGATCGGTAAGAAGACCGTGGGTTGAGTGATCACTTTGATATATACTTTTCCCAGGTTGCGATGGAGTTTCTTTTGAACAATGACACATATACTGTTACATAGATCCNAGTGTATTTTCAGTGGCTATACAATTTTTATCAATACAATTATGGATCCACAGTGTATTTTATGGCGGCCATATCTTGCAAGTCTTGATCACCCAAGCATAGGTATGCCTGCCTTGGGTTTGAAACATGTCATAATATTTGTTGGATGTTTGTGTGCATATTTTGTCAGGTTCTTTGCGTCTATACCCTTGCTTGAAAGTCTACAAAGCATTTCAGTTATCAGTTCTTGTCTTCTAAGTTCATACTTTAGGGGGCAATCTATTACACATAAAAAATACTTACTTTGATAGTGTCGCAAGTGTCGTCATTACAAAGGTTGCAAGTGTCGCATTTTGCTCACAAGTGTCGCAAGTGTCAGGGAAGCATATTGCCATGATGCCTATGTTGTGCCTGTAACTGACATCAAGAGGACACTTGGCACATGTCAAACACTTGATTTGGAAGAGGAGGAAAGGTTAACTAGGCTCATGAACCTTTTTCCATCTGAAAACACTCAAAAAATTAAGTTTTTGGAGGGGAGCGCTCCCCTATAACTATCTCAGGAGTGATGGCGCCCCCCCATAAGCCATTAGGGAGCGTTATAGCACTGCATCAACCCTTTTGCAAGAGCGCTCCTACTTTAAGGAGTGTCGGTGCTCCCCTAAACACTACTAGGGAGTGCTACAGTGCTTTGATGGCCCTTTTGAGGGAGCGCTGCCTATTCTGGGTAGTAGTTAAGTTATTGAGATGAATGGGGGAAGGATCCTTTCATTCTTGGAAGGCAAGTGGATTCAAATTCCTAGTCCAGCCATGATCTTAGGGCAGATCCTCAACTGAAGGAGGAAAATCCTCAACTTCCCCAAGGATATCTCAAATGGTTAAAGCCTCTCCAAGGCTATATAGGCAAGCTTTCTCATGGTGAAAGGGGACGGAAAAGAGAGAATCACACCAAACTTATGATCTTATAAGTGGTGCTGGAACAAAGATAATTTGGTAGCAAGAGACCTATGATCTCATAGGAAGCAATCAGTGAATCTATCATCATTCGGATCATGGATCTTTTGAGCAAGGGGTAGACAAGGAGGACTTGGTGAAATTGCTGCAATTCATCTATGGCTGTAAGCAATGTTTCATCCTCATTAATATAATTTGCTTGGCCTATTTCTTTCTAATTCGTGTTCAATCTCACATGAATCTGTCTCTTTAGTAGATAGATCTATTTCAGACTAACCTTGATAGAGTAGGAAGTAGTCGTACTTTGTTTGTCTATAGGGCTTATCGATGAGCGAAAGATTGGAGCTCAACTCGGAGCATGCAGGGACAAACACTGGTAAAATGTACTTCTTTTCTCTTTCCTCCTCACACACTAGTCCACTTAGATCTAAAAGGAAGTCAGTGACCATGATAAGCACTTTCTGTCTTAGAGTTAAGAGTCTAGCTCTTTGAGGAGATCTACCTGTCCATAGGGAGATTTTCCTTCAACACTCTTCCCAGTGGAGTCACCAATTCTGTTATGAGGGAAAAAATCTCTATGGCTAGGGTAAACCACAACAGATAGGTATGACTGCAGAAATCTACTCAACTCCAACATATTCTATATAAACGAATGTGAAAGCGAGATAAGAAAGAAGCCTACCACTTTCCAACATTTGATGATGTTCCACTGTTGAGTACTTTGACCCAAATATTTGTACCTACAACAAGTTCTCAACAAACAAGCATAGAAAGTATATAGTGATAATATAAAGGGGTTAGCACATTAGATAGCATAATCCATTAATAAAAATTACAAATATGTCCATGGATAATAATCATATATTTGCACAATACCGATTGGACGGGAAAGGAGTATTTCTATTAATAAATGATCAGCAGAAGTGAAAACATTACAGACTTTCGTCTCGGTACAGTTCAAAACCAAGTTCCTTCCAACTGGGCCTCCACCACTTCAATCCTCCACCAAAGGTAAGCTCATAGAAAAGAGACAATGAGGTTCTCTCAACAATAGGGAAATAGATTGGAGGATGAACACTATGTTCAGACTTGAGGAACAAAGGGATGTAGACTCAATATGAAGTAATTTCTCGAGAGTAACTTTTCTCTCAAAGTTGAATGATTTCTCCTATTTTCCAAAGCTCGAAATTGTGCTCTTATAGCCTTCAAAATGAAACTGAAGGGTCAAGTCGGAACGTTTCCAGTATGTGGAAGGCCAAGGATCAAAGATCTCATGTCGTGACATGGAAACCTGACTTCATTTTTGTATTTTCTGGCACAAATCCTAATGTACGCGGGCTATAGTGGAGAAGCCTATGTATACACATGTTGTATAGTAGATAGGGCGCGTATATGTGGAAAAATATGTCTTTTAGCTCTGGATTCATAAAAAAGGGATGGCAAGTCTGCATATGGAAATGGAAAAAGGCCCTCTGTGCAAGATAATAATGGTGGGGAAAATATTTCTATAACACAGTGGTGTCAGAGCATGTAGATGATCTTAGAGACCTACATCCTCTTGAGCAATACTGGGACTCTACTCCACGCATCCAAATACCGACAGCCAAAAAACGACAAGGGTTTTCCAAGATCTGGGACCTGGGTGTGATGATAAGCCACACATAGTTTATATTTCATTTTTTAAAGACCAGCATTTATCTTTGCGAGCAATATATCTGTTGGGAGAATTGAATTCGGCCTCTTCTTTTTGCCTGCGATAGAATTCAATCTGCGTGATAAACATATGAAAAATAAAGCTATAGTCTGTGCTCAAATTTGGTCGTTTCGTGTTGTTTGGTTGGCTAGCCATGAATTAAAATAAAGAAAAATCATGTCTAATGAGAACAACCATTTCGAGTCCAAGGATCATGGAGTCTTGAACGATTGAACGGATTCTTGAACAAAATGACTGGTTGGTTGGAAATGAATGATACATCAAATAATTTGAGGTAACATTTTCATGTGACTTTTTATATTTAAAATCGATTACATTATATATCAAAGGAAAAGTACAGTGCTTCCAAGAAAGTCAAATCTTGGAAAGAGTGGCTATAAAGTCTCATCAAATCTCAATTTTATTAATGTTAACATGAGAGAGCTTGGGAATTAATTTTAAAGTTAGCCTTAGTTGTGCGGGTAAAAGCCATTGTTGATAGGAAGCATTGGATTGTCTCCAAAATAGTTGTTGTTTGCATAAAATATTTCTTTGGGAAGGTTATACCTTTATGCAAGATTCCTTAAATTTTTTTGGAGTGATAAGTGGATTTCATTAAGTTTATTAAGAAAACAAAAGGTGTAGTTCAAAGGAAACTCAAGGAGTAATAAGGTTTTGTATGGAGGAATTTTCTCCATTATTATAGTTAAATGTAATGAAGTTATAAGGTGCATGTAAATGTGTTATAAGAGGTTTTTTTTAAGTTTGTAAAGGGGATCATCCTACATAATAAAATTACATATTTGTCTTTATGTCCTTGACCCACTTGAAATTGAATAAGGGGGTCTTACGATCTTTGTGTGCGTCATCATTGGTTATCCTATAGTTTTTGGCAACATTCATGCAACGATCACTCATGCAAAGAAGACTACAAAAATACAAACAAACAATTCAATTTGGCTACAACTTTGGCATGCACAACATGATACAAAATTAAATTTGGTGGCATCAACATACAAACATAATGGAAAGAATTGAAGAAATGTTTGAAATATTGCACACATTAGTTAACTCAACTACAGAATCTACAATTGCAATAAACAAGTGCACTCTCAGTACAGTGATTACTTGTTTACAAGTAGTGCACGCGAAGATTGATATGTTTAAACTTTAAAACAAAATGTTATCTGATCAGTTAAGTGTTTTTCGACAACAACAATGTGATTTTAACAAACACAATGACATGAAGGATGAAAGTGATTTCAATGAAGACATTCAGTTGACTAGTGATGACACTCATAAACATGAAGACGATTTGTATGAAGTCCCTATGTTAGAAAAAGTTGTGGATGAATGTGGCAAAGAAATTAGAATTGTTCGACCATGGGAAGAGTTAGGCTTTAAATGAAATCGATATGGACTAGGATATGAAAATGATGCTAACAACCTTTTTCATATTCCTAATTATTACGAACCTGTTTGCTTTGTGACTGGAGGTTTTTTTAATGATGATAAGACGACAGAGCTTGATGATATTGGTAAGGAACAGGTATAGGATATTGTTGATGATAATGTTGCTACAGATATTCTAGATCATGATAATTGGTCGGATAAAGAACCCATACAGTGAAAACACTTTCACTAGTTTGGCCATGATAAGTCAAACTGTTTTGATCTTCACCCATGTAGATTTTGTGGGAAGGAAAATCACCCCTCAGTAAGGTGTCAAAAGCGCAAGAGAAAACATATTCATTTTGAATGGTTAGGGAATTGGAGTTGGCATTTGGAAGTCAATTTAGTGGAGCATTCTTATCGACAGATTTGTACACAAGTACAGTCGTACTTGATTGGAGATATATCTACAATTGACGGACATGGATGTTTTTTAAGATTTGATGATATAGGGTATGGTCGGGGCCTAGTTGATGTAGTCTTTTGAGTTGAAGATCGAGTCTTCATACTCCGCCAAAAGACGGTTTGATTAACCTTTTTCACTTTACATTGTGAAAGTGTACACATTGTTTCAGTAGCTTATACATGTGTTGGATCTCTTCTTGGTCATACTTGTGAATGATGGTCAAGGTAACTTGAACCACTTGTCTCTGACAAGGGGGAAATCTAAATTTTTCAGTCACGTTCCAAGTTTGATGTATGCAACCTAGTTCTTGGTATGCAGTCTTGTTCGTGAACATATTGTTCTTGATAGTTTGTGGTCATCTTAAAACCACCAACTGAGCAGAAGACATGAAGTTCTGCTTGTTACATTTTCAGATTTTTGAGCCTTGAGCTCTTATTAGTTTATGGTCAACTTAAAAACATGCCATTTAGTAGAAGACATCAGTTTCTGCTAGACATTTGGTTTGTGGTCATCCCGAAACCACCAGATTGGTTTGTGGTCATCCAGAAACCACCAAATGAGTTTGTGGTCATCCTTAAACCACCAAATGAATTTGTGGTCACCCTTAAACCACCAATTTAGTAGAAGACATCAACTTCTGCTATTTTTTTCAGAGTTCAGAGAGCATCTTCACCCAACCCTCTGAATATTTTCTTGACACATTGTGATTGTCAAGTAGTGATAGTTTTTTAGGCAAGAACGAACTTATGATTAAGGGGGATGTTAAAACTCTAATCATAAGTTAGTTAGTTTACTTAACTTTTATACCGTTACATGACATTTATGGTCTTTTTGTATTATATATGTACGTCTATGTACATGATTATTTGAGCATTGATGAATATAGAGTATGTCTTTTCTACCAATATTTATTTATTTCTGTTCATCATGGTTTCTTGATTGCTTGAGTTATTTCCGTAATGTTTCTGTAGTTTTCTTCATTATGAATCTAACACTAGAAACCTTTTGTTGACGAACATTTCCATACATATTCAAGCACATGTAGTGATACTATAATTTTCTATTTCTTCACTTCTGTAATGGAATTTACAAAGATAATTTCTCATGGCTCCAAGAAAGAGTAAACCCCAAAAGTGCAAAGAAAAATTTAAGAAAAAGTAAACCCCAAAAGTGCAAAGGAAAATTTGAAAATCTTACCCAAACTGCACAGGATGACAAGAAATTTATCATTAAATCAAAAGAAAAAGTCTAGGGTTTCATGCAGAAACCAGATTTACCCCAAAACTAGAGACCTTAATTCGCTTTCATAGTCTATTGTGCACTTGACTTGATTCTTGATTTTATGGCACTTCAGACATCTTTTTTCCATGCTTCTCTATTATTTTCCCAAACTGTTACTGTTAACTCCTCTCCAAATTGTTTATAGAGGCAATTTGAAGGCTCGTTATAGACCCTGAATATTTCAGATACAAGGAAGAAACGACAATGCTATGAGAAAGCCCGTACTATCTTGCCATATGCCTTGGGTGCCCTTAAGTCTTAGAGGAGCAGGGGAAGGGTGATTATACAGTAGGTGAAGGTTCAACATCATGAATATTTCCATGCGAGTACGTTCCATTGGGCGTTTGACTCTGTAAAGCATGATGCTTATGCCATGCTTTCCTCTCCGAACTAGTCCCCATTTACAACGCAGGTTTAGTTTTGAATTATCTGTTGAAGGTGTGGAAAGTCCGGTGGTTTTGAATTGTCAGTTAAAACTCCATCTGGTGTATGGTTTAAGTAGATCAAATGTTAACAATATACGTTTTTTTAAGATGTTTAAAAAATAAAATTGTTATTATTTATAAATCATTCAACCGAATCTTAGTCGAAAGTTTTTAATATATTACAATCTTACGATTTTCTTAGGATATAAGCTGACGATTTCTTACAATTTTGTTACGATACAAGCAAAGGATTTATTTTGGGGGGTTATTAGATGACTGCGTCTGTATCTATTTGAGAAAATGCTTAAACTGTGCATAAATATTAATGATTAAATAATTTGATTTGCTATGAACATTTGATTCCAAAATTAAGGTTACGGTTCTTTTCAGGTATGATATTCTCTCTTATTGAATTCTACGCTTCATTAATATGGATTCAGTTTCTAGAAATACCTATCACAGTTTTTCTTAAATTTCAGAAATTTTATTCAGCAGTATCATTTTTCTTAGCATAGAAAAGTAAAAATCAACTTTAGAGATGACGCGGTTGTTATATCGGATTTCATTAATATAATTGCAAATTTGACCCTTGATTGAGTTATAACTTTCAAGAAATAAAGAAATATATGGATCGGAAAACACAGTCGTAGGAATGCAAGGCAACAGAGCATATGGATCGTCAATATGTGTTGGCGCCAGTCCATCTCAACAAGCTTTTCATTTTGTTAGCGTCCCTCGAACATATGGTACAGTGAAAGGAAGCTTGTTTCATCGAATGCAGTTTTAGAAATAAGTGGAAGGAAAATCGGGTTTTCACGTCAACAGATACTCGGGTGACATCATATTTGAGTAACGGGAAAGGAAATCGGGTTAGCATATCTTGAACATAAAAGGAAGCTTGTTTCAACGAATACATTTTTAAAAATAACGGTAAGAAAAATCTGGTTTTGACGTGAATATATACTCAGGCCACATCAGATTTGAGTAACGGGAAGGGAAATCGGGCTTTCTCGTTAATGTATTCTCATTTTACATGATATTGTAGTAGTGTGAGATGGAGTAAGCTAATTTTGGAGTAATTTTTTTTATTTGGAGTTTTGTTTTTTAAGTAAAAAAAATGGATTTGAATCCAGTTAAATTTTTAGGGTTAGTTGGAGTTTTGAATTTTTACGGTTAGTCGGAGTTTCGTATGGATCAAAGTTTTCATGTATTTCAAAACCTTATTTTAGAAGATTTGTCCCATTTTAAACTAACCCAGATGCTCAAAAAATTGATCAGAATTCTGGATTGACCAAAAATTAAAAAAAATTCTGGATTGAACAAAAATTAAAAAACTTACTGTCTAAAAACCTGCCGAAAAAGTAACTTGGGAGGAAAGATTGCTCCGAATTAGCTCACTCTGTATAAGAGTATGATAAGTAGAGAGTTATATAAAGAAATTTTGATGCGATTTTATAATCTAAGTATTATATTTTAATTGCGTTGAAAATATGGGAAAGATTCGTGTGACATAATTGGGTTGAAAGTTTTGGCACCATCAGGTAGTCTTAAATCAGTTAGCTTCATCATCAATCTGTGATGGCACCAGTCCATCTCAACAAACTTTCCATTTTGTTAGCAGACCTTGAACATAAAAGGAAGCTTGTTTCAACGAATACATTTTTTAAAATAACCGGAAGAAAAATCGGGTTCTGACGTGAATATATACTCAGGTCACATCAGATTTGAGTAACGGGAAGGAAAATAGGGGTTTCTGTTAATGTATACTCATGTCACATCATATTGGAGTAGTGTGAATGATAATTAGAAAGTTATATTAGGAAATTTTGATATGATTTTATAATTTAAATATTATATTTTAATTTGAGAAAGTATGGGAAAGATGTTTATGTGATATAATATATTAAAATAATAGTAAAATATTTATAAAATAATTAAATAATATTAAATTAATAATTAAATAAAAACATTAAAATATATATAAATAATAAGTGGGCTCAATAAATATTTGTTATAAAATTAACATAGATCTATTTTAATTTTTCATCTATCAAAGGTTTAGAGGGATCAAATCTCTATGGATGCAAACATTTAACTTTTCATTAAGTTTTGCATTTAAAAAAAAACTTTTATTGGAGAGAATCCCTGTCAAAGCTTAATAGATATTGGGTTAAGACGAATCTATGTTGACTTTAATTTTCTATAATAAAACTAGAACAGTAGCTAACTTGCGGCTAAGAACGCCGAAAGGTAGCCGCTGATAATGCGTGTCCCCAATATTATACTGAGAATGCGTGCTTCTAATATAAAACGTTTGTGGTAATCCGTGTGTGGTAATATGAAACAGTAATTTTAAAGTTAAATAAGGTTAAAAGATCATTAATTGTGCCCATTATCAATAGGTGTATGCCTTTCGGCATAATTAATAATAATAATTTTTTAAAATAATATTTATTATAACTTTATAAAATATTGAAATTTAATATTTTTTTACATAATTTTATAGCTTTAAATATTAATAAATAAAGAAGATGAGTTACACTTTAGATCCTAGTAAAAAATAATAGGGATTTAAAAAAAAAAAATTAAGACCCAAATAGTGGTTTTCTTGATGAACACGTGAGTTTATTTTATATAAAATATCAATATTTTATAAATTTAAGTAATCAAATTTCTTTTTAAATAATCTAAATTTCTCTAATATGAAAAATAAAAAATTATAAATATTAATATAATTTTTTAAATTTAAATTTAAAAAAAAAAATAAAAAATATATTAATAAATATTTATATATAATTTTAGATAATAATTGCGCTTAAGGGGTTCTCTACGGGGAGGTTTTCATCTCATTTTCGTTGTCTGTCAAAGTCCCATAAAAACATCATCTGTAGTCTGTCCAGAACCACTTAAGCGTCGGCACGTGTCAACTAACGTTTTATCTTATCCTCTGACAGTCAGACTTGTACGCCATCCTGTGACACTCAGACTTGTCCGCCATATGTCTAGACCTATATACACACTAGTATCCCACTCGTCAATCCCGTCACTGCCCTGCATCCCCTCTTCGCTAAACCCTGTCCCTCTATCCAGGATTTTATCGCTAAGCATTGCACATTATGAAGACGATATTGTGGATGCTCTCCATGCCTATGGGAGCGTTCTTACTTGCCGGAAGGGTGGCCTTGGCGATAAAATTTTCATTTTTATAGAGGTTTGGAGATTTGAGTCTACAGACACGAGAGAAAATTCTCTTGGGTTGGTCTACAAGTTCTCTTTCAGTCATCTGGGTGGTTTTCAAAGCTTTCAAGAACAGCGTTGCATGGAACCATTTCACCAAGATAGGATATCCGATTCCCTGAATATCTTGATAAATTAGTCGTTTCAAGGTCTTCAATGGTCTTACATCGCTATGTTGAAATATAACAGGTGAACCAGAATAGGCAGAATCCTTTCTGGAAAGCCATCGGATATTGTGGACCTGATCCAGTTGCCACGAGCGCCAGACTCACCCATAAACCACTCGAGAACTCAGTAATAGATGTATCCACCAGATTGAGCCGCAGTTCGTCGCTCAGGCCTTTGTTTCTCAAGCTAAGCTGCATCAGAGACGGCGACACGACTGGAACACTGGGATTGGAACTAAAATCCTTCATGTATTGTTTGGTCCCATCGATAGTGCAAGACTGGAACACTCGGATTGGCACTGAAATCCTTCGTGTATTCTTTGATCCCATCGACAATGCAGTGCTGGAAAACCAACCCCATTGAATGAGAAGGGTCCGTCAAGCCCTCTATTCTATATTTTTTGTAGAATTGGCAGAGTCTTTGTAATTCCTTGTTAAATTGAAGAGGCCAAGGATGAGGGAATCTCAAAATGAGAAGAGAGGAAAATTGGTGATAAGCAAAGACTTCCGTCGAATCTGCGCGTGCGATTGACAATTTTAGTGAATACAAGGCCTACTCCAGGATTTCATGTGTCACAATTTTCTTTCCCTCCTAAGTTCTACTATTACAGATTCTTGCTTTGCAACAAGAATTATCTGTTTCATGGATTTTCACAAGTTATTTAGAATTATGAAAAGTGGACGCAGGTTGCAGCTGACATAAAATCTTGCTGTTGCGATTTGAAATAGTTGTACGATGTGGCCGACATGATGAAATCAGGCAAGAGTGGAGGCCTAAGGTGGGGGAATAACTTAGGGTAATTGATTCTTCCGCTTCCCATGGTGAAGCAACAAAACACTCTGGATTATGCTCCCACGACAACTGCCCTCACAAAGACAAAAAAATTATCTCTGGAGGCACCTTTTACTTATGCCAGTGGAAAACTACTGATGAAGCTTGTAGGTGTCAAGGTATGAAAATTTATACATGCCTGCACGAAAATGTCATGTGGCTGATTAACTCCGAAAGGCTTATTTCATTCTCACAATATCAAAGTAGATATAAAAATGAAGCAACAGAACTTGACAATGATAAGAACATGGCCACGCACAAGATGCATTCTCCGTTTTTCATTGGCTAAGGCTTGCTTCTGATCGCACTCTCTAATTCGAGCTTGCTTCTGATCGCACTCTCTAATTCGAGCAAAAGTGAACTCCTGTGTTGCTTCAATACAGAATCCATCGCTACCACGAGGTCGTCCTGTTTGGAAATGAAGTCTAAGGGAGGGCCGAGGTCGTAGTGGGAGAACTAGTCTTCCATTATATTTTTCATTTTCAGATTGGGCAACACATATTTCTCATTCTTAGTTAGCTTTATCTGGAATTTTTGTAATCTTTGTTAATTAAGTAAAAGCTGCAATCATTGGTAATAGCAGTAAAATATTAATCATATTAAGTAAATGTGAAAAAGTAAACAAGGAAATAGTAAGTATTAAAAAATGCAAGAAAGTTATGAACATGAAATCTCATTCATTGATTTAGGAGGAATACTAAGAATATGCCAGCATCTTCAATTGCTAACCATAAAATTAGTTTTTATAATTAAAAAATCATTAATTGTGCCTATCTTCAATTGGAATAAGCTTTTCCGCCTAAGTATTATTATTTAAACTTGAAAATTACTTTATATTATTAAAAAGATAATATTTAGAAGTTTGTGAAAATACAGGGATGAACGGAAGAACCTCAGCTATTCTACCATCTTGTGTAGCTCCACTACGTGGACAACCATTGCAGTTGCAATTTCCTCCATCTTATTTCTCTTTAGCTTAAAAAATGACTCAATCAAATCGCCATCAAGAAACTTCTTCGCATCTCTGGTGTTCTTTTCATTACTAAATGACCGCCATTTCTCATGGCTTACGCCCCCTATTCCTTTGATTACCTTGACAAGATTCATTTGCAACTTTTCAAGAATTTGATATTGCTCCTGTGAAAGGGATAAGATAACACCAATCATACCGTTCATTTTCCCAAATATAACTGTACAAATGTTACTGCCTTCTGAGCCCAACACAGGAAGAGAAAGAGATCCATGCCTGAACCGGTTGACAATATCTCCAAGATGGTATTCACCTTCAACTTCCAGTTTTCGTGCATCTTCATGATGAATTGCAACAGCACTATTTTCCCTCACTGTAAAAATGTTGAAATCGTTATCTGCACCCAGGTATATGTCATCATCAAGAACTTCAACGACCCTCATCCAGCTTCCACTATTATCACGAGCTCTCTCCTCCAACATACCTCCCTTCTCCCCATTAATGTATACCAATAAATATATAGATTTCCTATGATCGACAACTACGATAAAATTTCCACGACACTGAACATGCAGTGATAGTATATGCCCATGATGTCCACATTCATACTGCAACTCTTGTGAAGCATGCATCCATTTGTACAACTCAAAATTTTCGTTGACCGCTGCAACTAATTTTCCGTTAAATGCGATGAGATTGTATACAGGTCCATTTTTCCGCTTCTCACTAGCCAGTTGCAGTTGTCCATATTCTAACGAAAATAGTAAAATTTGGCCCTTGAGTGATTCAATCTCCCTACTTTTCACATACGCTGTCCCGACACAAATATAAACAGTGTTGTCATCTGTAAATGAACAACTCAGGATGGAACATCCATGTTCATCAACACCAAGTGCATAGGATGAAATAATGTCAAATGTTTTATAATTTAACAGATGCACGAATCTCTTTACTGTTTCTGTCATCATTCTATATATGTGATCATAATTAAACCTCTCACTGCAAATGGTAAATGTTCGAGACATGTCTTGATGGAAAATATGATAAGGATGTTCCCCAAGAGGAACTACGGAGATGTGATGTTCCTGAATGTCATCAATTGACCCAATATTAAGCATGTCTTCCTTGAAAATTGCAACACATAACCCGAATTGAAAGAACACATGTGATTTACGTCTAAGAGAATGGCATTACTATACACCAAAATCGCTAGTTACGTCGAAAGTGACAATGGGCACAATTAATGATCTTTTAACCTTATTTAACCTTAAACCGTAATCTGATGGCTATGAATTGAAGATGCTGGCATATTCTTAGTCGTCCTCCAAAATCAATGGGTCAGATTTATTATTCATAACTTTCTTGCATTTATGAAGGCATCTGTTAACATGTTTACTTTTTAACATTTACCTAATCACATTAAAAAATTACTGTAAGGATATATAAATGCCACGTTTAAATGATTAAGTAGGATTAAACCGTGCAGCCAAACATTTCATATTACCACAGACGGATTACGGATTACCGTTTTATATTGGGGGCACGGGTTTTCAGTCGATACCTTTCGGCATTCTCAGCCGCGAGTTATTGGGGGCACGGGTTTTCAGCCGATACCTTTCGGCGTTCTCCGCCGCGAGTTAGCGACTGTGCTAGTGTAAATAACTGTGGGCTTGTCCGATGCTGCGAAGACATGCGTTGTAAACTTAGAGAGAGAGCGAAAAGTCGTGAGAGTAACTGCTTTTGTACCCAACAAAGTCTTGATCCCATCAGAAAACTTTCCGCTGCTCATATTCAATTTAAAATTATATAAATGCCCATCCCCAAGACCAAATAACAAGTATGAAATCCCCTCAAAATCACAAAGGAGAGCATATCGGGCTGGAATGTTCTCTGCAAAGTGGAGCCTTTGAATAAAGTCTAGGCTAGGAAGAGAGTAAATCCAAATGCTATAGTATTTCCACAGTCCAACAACTTCCAATTCCAAGATACATCAAACTCAATGGCCAAACCTTTGAATTCTGTTAATGATATCTCTCCAATTTCCAATTAGACAAGATGACTCCCTCCCATGGCCAATAAAATATGAGTAGCATTAGTTGTCGCTATAATTATAGATAATCCATTGGACTCTTTCCATTCAGAAAATAAATTTCTAGATGATGCACTTACTAATCTCATAGAACCTCATATTACCCTTGTTGGTACCCCTTTGAGTGGTAGCGCATCAGACATCACCTGTATATAGATCAGCCTAGATATCCTGAAGCCCTCCATAGATAAATCGATCGGTCGCCTCACTGCTATAGTACCACCGAGAACAACACTTGGGAAGATACTCTCTAGTACCTGTGTAGTCAGGTAGTATGACTAAGGGCACGATATAGCCTCCTTAGTTGGTGCCCTGATATATTGGGCCGAGTACTACTGTTGGACCCTGCATGTATATCTGAGAGCTATAGCATAGGGAAAACCCTTGAATACCCTAACCCTTGGGACGGAAACAAAAATAGAATAGATAAGATCTATTGCCGCGCAACTGTGTCTCATGCATTCGGGTTGCAAAATTACTACACATTTCTTCCTGTTAAGCATTTGGGTATTTCATCACTGCAGTATTCTTCATATTGGAGTATAACTCCATAGGAGTAAAAAAATAAAAAATAAAATCTCGATCCTGTTGGCACCATTATTTGAGACCTATCCCATTGGATTTCTCTCTTCACCTTTATCGTAGTCATACTATCATTTTTCAGCAAAATTGTTTTTTGTGGACCCAACACCCTTATTTGGGATCTACCCCATTGGATTCAACTCATCGCCCTAATCGTTTTGATATACTTCACCCATAACCCATTTTTTGTGTGGTCCCACCCGCACCTTTTCGTGTTCCCTCTTCATCATGGCCCACACCCGTAGCCAATACTTGGAAGCTCGCTTCAATTCCTTACACTCTAATTTCACAGAAACCCAACAAGAAGTGAGACAGCTCAGTGTCAATATTGCCACCATAAATAAAAACATGCATTCCTCCATCAAAGCCAAAATCGAGGACCTCAAACAAGACCTCACTACCCATCTTGAACCCTTCACTAGGATGATCTGGGCCAAGTTGCATATCCCTGCAAATATTCCCTCATCTGACCCACTTTTTCAAACTGAAGGTGAAACTTCCTCTCATTCCCATAATTTTCATCCCTATCACTTTCAATGTGACTCACGCCTTCTGCGTGTGGATGTGACCAAATTTGATTTCTTGGATCCCACTGGCTGGGTAACTCAATTGGAACATTATTTCTCTTTGTATGACATTACGGATGAGTTGGACAAACTCTGGTATGGTGTTCTCCATCTAGATCAAGAACGTTGGCAATGGTGCCAATGGAGAAAAAGTTCCCTCCAAGGGTATGTTGCTTGGACACACTTTGTCGAAGAGATTTATGAATGTTTTGACATTGACACCAACCATTTAGGCCATTTGACAAAGTTGAAATAATATGGAACAGTGGCAGACTTGCTAGCCTCTTTTGATCGATTGGAATTTTGTACAGAGGGCATGTCTGATGCTTTTTTCCGAGAATGTTTTATCAGTGCCCTCAAGGATGAGATTTATTCCCATGTCCTCATGGCTCAGCCTTAGAGTTGGGTGGACGCTACTAAAAGAGCTAACGAAACACAACATGTTGTCTCTTCTCAAAAATGAAAACCCTCCTTTATTCCTCGCACTAAACTAGTGACTCTCACTCCCCCTTCTACTCCACTAAAGAGTCATAAATTGACCAGGTCCGAAATGGCTAAATGCCAACTCAAAGGCCTTTGTTATAATTGTGATGAAAAATATTTTCTCGGGCACAAGTGTAAGGAACAAAAGCTTTTTATGGCGATCTCAGAGGAGGTTTCAGATGAGGATGTTGAGGCTCCCCTTGTGTCCGTGTCACCTGAACCCACTGACATGACCCCTCCCTCGGAGTCTCCCAAAGTAGACCCGATTATTTCCCTAAATGCTCTCACTGGATTCTCTGCTCCCCAAACCCTCAAGCTAACTGGTTACATTAAGCATATGAAGGTCATCATTCTTGTTGATAGTGGAAGCACCCATAATTTCAGTCATCGCTACATTTCCCAAGAAACTGATTGCTATATCCATTCTGTCAATAATTTTCAAATCATGATTTCCAATGGTGGGTCCATGAAATGTGGAGGGTTTTGTGAAAATGTGCATCTCCAAATTGGTGAGTACCACCTGAAATCTCATATGTTTTCTATCGACATGGGCAGTTGTGACATTGTGTTGGGTGCATAACGTCTAAGGACTTTGGGTCCCATTCTCATGTATTTTAAGGAATTAACCATGCAATTCAACCAAGAGGGCCAACAATATAAGTTCCAAGGAATCACCATCGGTTCCCCAGAGATCATCAGTTCCCATCGCATGGAAAAGTTTCTCAAAAAAGGCCATTCTCGCATTATTTCCTAACTCCATGCCATACAAGCCACTGAGACACCCTCTGTGTCGCAGGACCTCCAATCGACCCTCTCTAAACATCAAGTGGTTTTTTCCACTCCCCAGGGAATCCCTCCTTCTCATGGTGTTCATGATCATTCCATTCCCCTTATCCCAAGAAGCATTCCTCCCAATATCAGTCCCTATCTTCATCCATTTTCCCAAAAAAGTGAAATCGAGAAAATTGTTCAAGAATTTCTCAATGCAGGTGTTATCCGCCCTAGTACGAGCCCCTGATATTCTCCTGTGGTCATGGTCCTTAATAAAGAAGGTTATTGGCACATGTTCCCTGACTTTTGCACCCTCAACAAACTCACTATTAAAGAAAAATTTCTCATTCCTGTTATTGATGACCTCTTGGATGAATTGAGTGGTGCCAAGTTATTTACTAAACTTGATATTTGTTTTGGCTACAACCAGATCCGTATGAAGGAGGTAGACAATTCTAAGACTGCATTTAGAACTCATGAGGGCCACTATGATTTTTTTGTCATGCCCTTTGGCTTGTGTAATTCTCCCTCCACTTTCCAAAGCCTCATGAATCATGTCTTCTGTCCTTTTCTTCGTCCTTTTGTCTTATTTTTCTTTGATGGCATCCTCATCTATAGTAAAACCTGGACAACCCATATTTCTCATGTGGATCGAGTTCTCCATCTACTCTCTCAACACCAACTTTTCCTCAAACAACCTAAATGTGCTTTTGGCGCCTCGAAAGTCAAGTACTTGGATCATCTTGTTGGTAAGGATGGTGTGAGGGTGGATCCTAAAAATATTGAAGCAATGCAATGTTTTCCTCACCCAAAGATTCTCAAAAGATTGCATGGATTTCTGGGTTTAAAAGGTTATTATCGCAAGTTTGTTAAGAATTATGGAAAGATTGCAGCAGCTCTCATTGTTCTCCTTAAAAAAGAATTATTTCACTTGGACTCCATTAACTACTAAGGGTTTTCAAACCTTGAATATGGACATGTGCACCACTCTAGTCCTGGCCCTTCCTGATTTCACAAAAGCGTTTGTCCTGGAATGTGATGCTTCCGGGAAAGGAATTGACACAGTCCTTATGCAAGAGGGTCAACCTTTGGCCTTTACCAACAAACAACTGTCAGAGAAACATTTGGGTAAATCAATATATGAAAAGGAAATGTTGAATATTTTGCATGTCGTGGATATTTGGCATCCTTATCTACTGGGGAAACGCTTCCAAATTAAGAAAGATCAACAAAGCCTCAAGTATTTTCTAGAACAACGCCTTTCCTCCCCAGAGTAACAAAAATGGGTGACTAAGCTCTTTGGATATGATTATGAGATCATTTACAAGAAAGGAAAAGACAATGTGGCTGTTGATGCACTTTCCAGAAATATGAAGACGAAGGGTCCCTTTTTTCTCTCTCCTTCATTGTACTAGATTACCTCCAAGTTGTTCGCCAGAAATGGCTACACGATCCCAAAAGTTTGCATCTGATACCAATTGCAGGCCAATTATCTATTCTCCCGAGGGTACTCTTGGCTCAATGATGAGCTTTGATACAAAGGCCATTTTTATTTAAGTAAACAGTCAAAAATTAAATCCACGGTACTTTCTGAGCTTCATGCTACACCCACCGCTGGGCTCTCTGGGTTTACCAAAACCTATGACGGGGTCAAACGTTATTTTTTCTTGGATGGTAAGAAACAAGAAGTTCGCAATTTTGTGGTTGAATTTGATGTTTTTCAATGCAACAAGGGTGAAACAGTCAAATCTCCTGGCACACTACAACAAATTCCGATTCCACCCGTTATTTGGTGGGATATCTCTATGGATTTTATTGTAGGCTTACCTAAATCGAGCAATAAATTAGTCATCATGGTGGTAGTTGATTGTCTTTCCAAGTATGCTCATTTATGTGCTCCTCAACACCCATTTACAACATCCATTGTGGCTAAACTTTTCATGGATCATGTCTTCAAGCTTCATGGCATGCCTCATTATATTGTTTATGATCGCAACCCAACTTTCACCAGCAATTTTTGGCAAGAAATGTTCACGCTACAACGCACCCAATTGCATCTCAACACAACTTATCATCCCCAGACTAATGGTCAAACTGAAGTTGTCAATAAGTGTTTGGAAACATATTTGAGGTGTTTTTCATCGGAAAGGAAAAATAAGTGGGCTTAATGGTTGCCACTAGCTGAATGGTGGTACAATGCTTCTTACCATACAACTACCCGCATCACTCCTTTTGAAGTGATATATGGAGAAAAGGAACCTTTAGTTCTCTCATACTTTCCAGGTCTCTCGAAGGTCTAGGCAGTTGAGCAAACACTTACAGTTCGAGAGGCTATTCTCCATACTCTCAAAGAGAATTTTGTCATGGCCCAAAATCACATGAAGCAACAAGCAGATCAAGGTTGCTCTAAACATCAATTTGCAGAAGGATATCAAGTGTTTATTCGACTGCAACCTTACAGGAAAAATTCCCTCAAGGCTGACCATTGTCAGAAACTGGTGCCCAAATTTTATGGTCCTTATACTGTTCTCAAGTGTGTGGGACAATTGGCCTATTAGTTAGCTTTGCCCAATCATTTTAAGATCCATCATGTTTTTCATATTTTCTACTTAAATAAGGTGATTGGAACTAAGTGCCAAACTCAAACCAACCTTCTCGAGTTGGACGAAGAAGGCTCCATTTGGCTACATCCACAAGCATTTTTGGACCAGTGTGAGCATCGTTTGTGTCAGTGAATCATCAAGGAAGTGTTAGTCCAGTGAAAAGATACAACTCCAGCAGATGCTACCTGGGAACTAGCTACCAGTCTGCAACAATTTCCTCATCTCAAGCCTTGAGGACAAGGTTGTTTTTATGGGGGAGGACATCTTAGGGACCTAACCCCTCATGTAGGTAGAATGTCATTTTTCCATGTAATAAAAGTTAATATTAATAAGTCCTAGGAATAAGTAAGAATAAATCCAATGTAAGAAGACATAATAGAAGCATCCGCTTCTAGAAGGATCTTCCTCTAGATTGTTCTTTTGATAGACATATTTAGTATAAATAGGAGTCAAGGGTATTAGAAGTTTTGTCTTAGATATTATTGTAATAGAGCTCTACGCTGCTAGAGGTTGCCTCCTCGAAGAGGCAAGTGAACATTTTGTTCGACAATACAGGTATTCCAACAAAGGAAGAACACCTTCAGTAACCACTCACATAACCAGATCAAAGATCAACACACCGAAGTTTTCATGTGGTAAAACCCCTATGAGGAAACATCCATGGCCCCAGCCAACGTGGCCACTTGGAGCAGTTTATTAATGAAAAAAAAAAGATTACAGAGATATTTTACAAGAGAGTTTCTCACAATCTATCATCGACAAATGACCCTCCATGCTCTTTAAATAGAGATCATGGACCAATCGGGTGTTAAGCCATGGATTAATGGCCATTAAGATTGAGGAGAGTATGAACCGTCGGATCACTCTATGTCGG